>PVKP010002217.1:0-127361 GCA_004027715.1 Plecturocebus donacophilus
TGGGGCTCCTCCGCTGGGAATGTCCTGGTCCGTGGGCAGCAAAAATTCATCGGTAAGTGTGGCGTCCACTGGCTCTCTGCGCTTTTACTGGGAGCTGCAATCCTGAGCTGCTAGTGATTGGCCATCTTGGATCTCTCTCTCCTATATAGGTATATTCTTAATGTTTTATGGGAATTTCATTAAAAATGAATAAAATTAAGGAAACCAGAAAAAAGAATGGGGCAAGAGGACTATCATCAGGTTTTTAAATCCATAGACCAGTGATGTTTATTAGAAAAATAATTTAAACACAATATGCAATTTTAATTTTTAAGTGATATTAATTTAAATAATATATTTTATTTGTAATGGGTGATAGTCTCCAAAAAGATATGTCCATATCCTAATGTTCAGAAACTGTAAATATGATCTTAATTGGAAAAAAGTCTTTGCAGATGTAATTAAGGATCTCAGGATTACCCAGTTGCCCCTGAATATAATGACAAGTGCCTTTATAAGAGATACAGAGAGAGAAGAAGATAATGTGAAGATGGAGGCAGAGACTGGAGTGATACAGCCACAAGCCAAGGAATGCCAGGCAGTGGCAGAAGCCACTAGAAGTGGGGAAAGGCATGGAACAGATCCCTCTTAGATCCTTGCAGAGGGAGCACAGCCCAGCAGATATTTTGATTTTAGATTTCTGGCCTTCATAACTGTGAGAGAGTAAGTTTTTGTTATTATAAGCCACTTAGCTTGTGGTAATTTGTTGCAACTGCCCTAAGAACCTAATATGTTATTTAACTGAATATCCAAAATATTATTTTATCATGGATTCAGTAAAAAAATTAATGAGATACTTTCTTCTTTGTTGTAAATGTTTGAAATTGGGTAAGTTTCTTACCATCGCAGTACATCTTGCCCATTCAAGCCTCATTTCAAGTGTTCAGTAGTCACATGTGACTGGTGGCTAGTATACACAAACAGAATACATACAGCATAGCCTTGGCCTTTCGTCTCAGTAATCATGGTAAGTGCTCTGAGAACTCTGAAAGAACCAGTGGAAAATCTGACATACAAACACTCTTACCCCCTTTGCTTTCAGAATAGCCTGCCATAGCACAAAGTTGCTGGATAGCTCTGAAAAAACAAATTTCCATTTTAACCTTACCTTTCCTTCTGCAGGTAAATATGGAAGCATCACAGAAACCAGAAACAGCACCGGTAGTAAAGCCATTGTTGGAAACTAAGTCAAAGAAAACAAAGGTCAACATTGAAATAGTTTAAAAACTTCTAAGAGGGGAAAAACCAATGTAATGATCTCAATTATCTTAAAGGAACTGTGATTCCCGTACTCGTTAACAATGGAATAAGAGAAGAATCGCCCTGTGGTACCAGTAGAATCATAATGGGGCCAACCTTGCCTCTGATCATGACAATAAAAAAAAAAATAAGCTGAAGAACTCTACTGATGCCCGTGAGATACATCTATAAAGAACAGAGACATATTCCCTTCTTTCTGACTACTTTTGCTACCCTTACACCATCAAAAAGAAAATAGATTCTTAATAGTTAATTATAGTACTGACATTCATTATTCATCTCAATTTTTGGAGGAAAATTTGTTTTCCATATGTACTATCTCTCAATTTGCTAGAAAAATAGAATGGTTTGTTCTTTTATGTACACCAGACTCTAATTAAGATGACAAGGTTGTGATTACACAGATATGGTTGCACACTTTATTAATTGTTATTTCTGTAATGGAGTAACTAGAAGTTATGTCTATTTTCTTCCTTATACTAGTGAATATTTTCAAATTTCTTTGTATAGAAAAAATACAATTAATGCATTAAAAATATAGCTTGTTCAAGTTTACTCATTCCATTATTTGGTACAAAAGTTGATTAATATTTTCATTATCTCCTAAAAAGAGATTACCCATGTTGTCCTTTCTTAATATGTAAAAAAATCCTACATTCTTCAGATGAAGCAACAAAATTACTTAGTTTCGGAAACACTGACATTTCTGCCGTTAGTCATATAAACTGTTTTCCTGTAAATTAAAGTTATGCTGCCTTGATTTGTTTCCTGTGTGTGAAATTAGCACTCCCAAATTCTTGAAGGGAAAGAAAATTCCAAACAATTTATCTGTGATACTTCTCAGGCTTCACTTACTGTAATTATTGACACTTGTTCCATCTAGTGCCTTTATCTTCAATGATGTGCAAAAAAGGGAGAGGGAATGAACAATTATTGATGGTTCGTGGAAAACGATGTACAATTTCAGTCTCATACCTTACTGGGCATTACTATTAATATTGCACAGATGAAGTAATTAAAGCTTAAGACAGTTAATTAACCTATGCCAATGCTACGTTCTTAGGTAATGTGAGAAATTAGTCTTTATCCAATTATGACTTCAAAGTCAATGATTTTGAAAGAGACACTGAGTTGTTGAAAAAGACACAGTTTTAACTGAGAAAAAGCAGACATTACTGCAGCACGATGGAGATCCTCTATTTTTATATTAATAATTCCCTCATTAATACATAACTGTATATGTTAAAGTAAAATCATTAATATGGCAGCTTATACAATATACTTAAACAGCCATACTTTTCCATTTTCCTATTAAAGGTAGTTCTAGTATAAATGTTTAAAGTCACAAATCTAAGAATTAATTCCATTATTTACTTTTAGAATAAAATGTAAAAAATTTTTATATATCAAACTAATATTATTTTGTTATCACTTACTGTTGGTTTTCTGAAAAGGATGAAATATTTGCTTTATCTTTAGAAAGAAAGAATGTGGAAGGTTTAGAGCAGCATATATATTACACATATTTCTGTTTTAGTAAATAAATAAATCTAAGTTAACAAAGTTCTGAAATAGTATTTTTCATACCAGTAACCTCAAATTTCATTGCCAGTTGTCTGATAATTCTTTTGACATTATTTGCTTCCCACATAGTTTTTAATATGAGTAAGTAAATCATGTTCTTCCTCTCTAATCAGTCCTCCCTTCTCCTTAGGCACACTATAATCTAGATGTAGCTTTTTTGGACTAGTATTTCTATACTGACAACCTAAGACAGGTTAATTACTGTGAAGGTTACCAGGATTCTGCCTTGTAGTTGAGCTCTTATAGTTCAGCTATCTATGACTTTTACTTTCTAGTTATCAACTACCTGTAGCTTATTGGTTACGAGTGCAGCCTTTGGAAACCATCAGGTCTGAGAAATCTATGCCAAGCTTCAGTTTTTTTCTTACGTAAAAGGTAGATTGTCATATCACAGGTTTTTGCTTTGAATGTGCTGACCCACCCTGTGTTAGCCAGACAGACTCCATTTTGCTGAGAGCCAAATAGACCCCATCTTGACCTCTGACTCACCCCTCCTGCCACTCTTCCCTTAAGTGCATACCTGGGTCTTGCTACTGTGCTGGATCATGCTGTACTTAGAACTATAGAAACATATAACCTTTGTAACCGTGTCCTGCTTGGCAAGCCCACTTGCCATTGTGAATGCCTCCCCTTGATTGATTATATGACAAGTACCAAATATCTCCCTTGGTAACTGGCAATCATGGGAACCACTTGTATATATCCTCCTTGAAAATCAACAATCATGAGAACCTCCTGCCTCCTAGTTACCAGCTTCCTTATCTAACTTGCTTGTTCAGCTTCTGTAAACTCTGCTCCAGCTAGGCTCCCCCTTCCCTACCTTAAATAAGGTATAAAAAGGAATCCAGCCCCTTTCTTGGGGCCGAGAGAATTTTGAAGATTAACCATCTCTCAGTTGCTGGCTAATTAAAAAAGGACTGGTGATTCAAATTCAGAGAGTGGCGCTGTTCCATCAAACTTGCTTGGGTATAACATGAAGACTGGAAGGCACAATATGTGTAACACCTCCAATACAATAAACAAATTATGCATATAATACAAATAAATAGAAATTATTCATATTTTTATTATTCTTTGCAATGTCTGCTAGTTTGCTGAGCTCATAACATCTTTCTATAAACATATACTGTATGATTGAATTGCTGATTTCTAAGTGTTTAGGAGACATGTTTTTCCTTCCAGTGTTATAGGAAAAAAAAATCAATATCATCTAATTCGAGATTCCCATGTTCAAAGCCTGGTTCTATTAGAGACCTTCTGGCTAACTTTAGGAAAATACTCTAACATCTGGGCTGCCATATCCTCATCAGCTCATACACATGGGCCTGAAGATATTTGTATAGCTCAATCACCCAGTGTTTGCATCTGATGACCCACAATTCTATAATAGACCATCATGCCACATTCTCCTCTGTTGCTCTTCTCTCCCATACCCTCAACCATCTAACCTATAATCATCTTCATTGCATCAATGAAAGCAATGTCCCAATGGTGACAGTATATTCAAGAAAAATTATCTTTTTTCTATTCTGTATAATTACATTTTATTCCTTTAAACTCACATTGATATGTAGTTGAAAAGTTGGCTACCATTTTTTTTTTTCTTTGCTACTTACAAATAGTGAAGTACTGTGCCTTTTCTTGCAGGTGTTTTAAGATCAGGATGACATGGTTTCAGAGTGTCTTTAGGAGGGCCATTGTGTATGATTTTATAACCCTAGAACAAGGACACAAAATATTAAAAATAAAGATGTGAACAATAACCTTATAGATGGTATCTATAATCTTTGTCAAAAACTTAAATTTAACTCAATCGTTTAGTATTGTTTTCATACTTTACTGTATTTATTTGTTCTCACTGTTAAGACCATATTGTCCTTCTGAGGTCAGATTGTGTTTCAACGTCCTGATATTTCCTTCAAACACTAGCAAAAAAAATGGACTTCTTGAAGTTCAGTAACTACTAGTTGCCTAACTTGCCTGGAAAATTGCAACCTATTTTCAAGACTCTCAAGCCCTTATCTAGGACTTCAACCCATTCTTTAAACGATCATTTCCATAAGCAGTGTCCTACATAATGAGGATTAACTATGTGGATTTGTGGGTCACAGCTTTATCTCTTCGTGTGTGTGTGTGTGTGTGTGTGTGTGTGTGTGTTTAAGCCTGGAAGCCAATAGATGATATAAAGTCCAGCAGAGTCAATGACTCCAATTCTAATTGTTACTAGTTTCTAATAACTGTACATTCAAAACATTAATTAGAAACTCAGCGTCTTAATTTGACTTCGTATTCAATAATGAATAATGAATAATGAATAATGAAGCCTGAATGGCTTCAGGCTTATATTACGATTCAGTGGGTCTTACGTACTCAGAATGATTTATCTTTTAAGGTAGGTAAAGAGTTTCAACAGACTGAACATAGAGAAGCAGATTGAAAGTTTTGGTGGGTCGATGCTAAGCAATAAAAGTGAACTCTCAGTCTGCCTGCGTCAGCTATGTGCCCTCCAGGTGCCTGAAGGGGCTCGAAGGCGGATCAGAAGCCCCCTCACCTCAACGACGGTTCTCTCCCCTGTGCTTCACCCCACCTCCCTGCCCCTGGCCATTTCTAGTCTCTAATCTGGGTCTCATATTTACCCCGGCCCCCGAGCACAGACCTTCTGCAGCTGGACCAGGGCGGAGCGGCTGCGGCGCGCCCCTCTCACGCGATTGCGCTCTTTCCAGGCGCCCCCTGTGGGCGACGTCACCGCGCTTTGTGCCTTCATGGCGGCTGCCCGCTTACGTGGGTTCCTCCCACCGCCTCCCCGCCCCCACCACGGAGACAATCCGACACGCTTTCCCTCGTCAAAAGTGGAGTTCTCTGTTTCTCATTACCACCAACTGATGAGGAAGGAAACTGTCTGTTCGCACGCCTGGGCCATACTAGGAGGAGGAGGGAGGTCATAGAAGGATTCCGAATGCCCAGGGGGTGGCTTGAAAAAGGAGGCGTTTGCATTCAGACAAGAACACCTGAACTAATGTAGTTCAATTTCAAGAGCGAATTGGGGGTCCACAGGTGCTTAAGTCTGCGATACGCTTGCTGCCAGTGCCGTGCGAACGGCGCACCCCGGGTTACACAGATCAGGTTGTGAGCTTCAGGCTGGCTCATAAACTCTTCCTGTGCTTGTCCCTCTTCCCCCGTTGGCAGCTGTTTTGTGGTGAGAAAATTCTTGAAGAGTAACAGGAACAACTCTCATGAAAATACTCAGAACTCCTGACCCAAGGCTACTGGCTTCAAGTTTAGCAGATGTATCAAGCATTGGTTCTCATTGTTCAACACCCACTTACGACTGAGAACATGCGTTGGTTAAAGACACGTTGCTTCTTTCAGAAAGCCGATGAGTCATAGGTGCATTTTCTTCTATTCACAGTTGTTTTCAAAGTGGAAAGGAGCTTATGACCTAGAGAAGGAGGGTTGGGTCAAAAGATGTCAAACCAAGGATTAACATCCGTCATACCTTGGTTCTCTGTAAGCTGTGCAAAAAGGGGCTTGAGATTTCTCCAACTCTTGAGACTCACCTGGGCACAACTGCAACTGTAACAAACTTGGTGCTCAGTGCCATCTTCCTTTGGCAGTGTTCCAAGGCAATTTCGAGGGATCCGCACACAGACATTGTTTTGGTTTTCTTTTGCGGCTTATTTCAGTTCATGCAGCACTGACCAAAAGCTCTGGAATTTAGAAGTCATTCTAGACTGCTTAACCCTTACATTTATATCCAGTCAAAGTTCATCCTGACAGCTTGCCTTTCTAAATATTTATAAAATCTGGTCCCCAATCTGTCTCTCACTTCTGTATTCATGTTTTCACCATATCTTGCCTAAATTATTAATTGGACATTTCAAATACCTATATGCACAAAATCTCTGCCTACCTGTTTGTTCAATGCATACTTAGCACTATAATAGTCTATCATTTATTATGAATATCTTATTTTTCGTTTTTGAAGAAGAGTCATTCCTGTAATTATTTCTTGTCCCCCTCTTGATATTGATGATTTCATAATGAGAATAATTTGAGTGCTGTGATGCAAGATATTGGTGGTGAACATGAATTTGAGAAATTGGCTATGTCTCTCTTGATTATTGCTGTATCTCTAAAACCTAGCACAATACCAAATATAGGCGGTAGTTTGTAAATATTTGTTATGTAAATAAAAATTAACCTGATGTAGATTCTTAGGACATACAGAAAAAGGGACAGAATATCTCTTTCTTCTAAGACTCATAGTACTATGAGAGAAAGGAATGTGTATATGAATAAGTAAAGAACACTATTAGTGTAGTTTAATGCTAAGTAGTATGACCAAAAATACATACAGCAATTTGGAGTTCTGTGAGTTGATATATCTGAGTAAAACCTAAATGGTAAGTTTTGACATTTGAACTGTTGTTGGATAATGTGTATGGCTTGTTTTGAAGGAGGGAAGGGTTGAAAGAGCAAAGCCAGATAAATCATTATATCACAAGGCATATTCAAGACAGAAAGATAGACTGCTGAAACATTGAGGAAACTTTGTATAGAAGTCTAAGGAGATTTGCTTCACTGTATAACATGGGAAAGTAATTTCACTGACATTTTGGAGGGTTGGGAAATTATATGATCAAAATACTATTTCATAAAAGTCACCCGATTTCACTGCACGGGGAGATTTGCAAAGTGATAAATTGATGGCAGTAAAAATATGTGTGGTGACAATTCCACAGATTAATTCTGTAGTAGTAGAAATAGGACAAAAGGGTGGAATATGAAGAGTATTGATAGATTTTGTATGAAAGGCAAATCCAGAATAGAAGGCTTGTAAGTTTTGTGGCCACATGTGTTGGAGAGCACATGGAAAGCAGATCTCCATTACAGAAAGGAACAGTACAGGTTCTTTTAAGTATTCATGTAAAATCCAAAGTTAGCAGTGTGCTAAGAGAAAAAGGAGCAGTGTTGAAAATGCCTGGGGGTTGGAAGGGCTTGGTTCTGATCTCTACTTTCACTAATGAACTGTGTGACCCAGGAGAAGTAAACCACTGACGCCTGTGGAGATTAGTGTCCTTGAATTTGAAATGAAAGATTATATATATATATATATATATATATATATATATATATATATATATTTTAGTTTCCAGTGAAAGGCTTTTATTTGGTTCTGTGAATAGTATTCTGTTTCCTATGCATTTCTAGCAAGTCATTATTTGTTCCATTTATCTCAAATTCCTAGGCTACCTTTGTCAGGTCTGCAGGAATTGATGGAGCACACCAGCTTTTTAACCTTAAACTAACTTTTTGTATTTTAGGCATCCTGATACTTCAGGTGTGTTGAGTATATTTTCTTATTTAGAATTTGAGTCATACTCCTCTCTCTACCCAATTTCTCCAAAATTTGTAAATTATTTGTGAATATTCTTAATTAATGGCAATGTGTTTGCTTGCATACAGTTGAGCAGGTTGCTACAGCTGCTTAGAGAAAGAGCACCCAGAAACCTGATATTCTGGCAATAGGGTAAGAATTTCTTATGAGGTGGACTTCTGGCTTCTCTCTCTCTGTACAGACTGGTTGAATGAATAGTAAAAGATTATAAGTAGGCATGGGAATGTAAATTTTTACAAAGCTTTAACATATTTAGTAGGCTTCTCAAAATCAAATTTCAGCTTTAAAGTTGTCCTTTTTGATCTCTAACTTTGGTATGTTACAGAGGGCCCTTAAAACGTTCAAATGAGAGGTAAATAGGATTATTTTATATGTTTAGTTACATGAGAAGCATTGTCAAAATTAAAAAACAAATTTTAATCTTCTTCAGGTTATATTTTAGTGAATGATATTAATATTGAATACCAAGAAAATATACTTTGCCAGATTTTCGTGTTAAGTTAGCTGATACTGAAATTGTTCAGCCCATTAGTTATCAGTGCTATGCACCTAAATTGGAGAAACAAGTGGTATTCAAGAGGACATAAGTCCATTGTTAAGCGTGGACACATGGAGAACCAGAATGACCACTATGTCCTTCCTATGCCCTTAAAGCTTTTGTTATTAAAGGTTCTGCATTCCATGACTCATCATGGAAAAGATAAAATGATCCAGATTGTTGATGTGCTGACTTATAAATTGCTAAACTAGTTTATAACCAATGTTTGGTTTTTCAAATCTATATTCCTGGGAAGACAGTCAAAGCTTCAGGTACATTTGGCTACCTCATGGGCCATTTAAACATTTCAATAGTCATTTTTAATGCATGTTATCTGGTTGCATAAAAGCTTTCCCATGCAAGAGGGCTGATATTATAATAGTAGATTATTATGCTACAGTGTATTTTCACCAGGTAAAGAAAACTTTTTATGGTTTGCTGACTAAGGACAATGAACCCCTTCACAATGCAGAGCTTGAAGATTGGATCTCTGAGAACATTAGAGAAAGACTGTCCTTGCTATCCACACTACCACAAAACTTTAGGACCTTGAACTTTGTGTTCAGAATCTCACAACTGAGAAGAGTTCCTTCATACTCTTGAAACTGCACACTCACTGGAACCCTTAATGTAAAGCTAGCCAGGGATGTTTCTCCCCAAAAGAAGATGGCATCCTTGATGTGAACAGCCTTTCCCATGATTATGAATTCAGACTTCTCTACTCTCAGGAGACTCTTGTCTTTGAATATTTTTTCCTTG
Organism: Plecturocebus donacophilus; assembly: GCA_004027715.1. Taxonomy (NCBI): domain Eukaryota; kingdom Metazoa; phylum Chordata; class Mammalia; order Primates; family Pitheciidae; genus Plecturocebus; species Plecturocebus donacophilus. The sequence goes on from PVKP010002217.1 coordinate 9,579, forward strand.
CTGATGCCTCTGCAAACAATAGTAAGTGGAAAAGGGGTCTGCTATGTGCATTTATGGGGTATACTTTTATTTGTAAAGGATTTTGCAACCAGCCTCATACATGGATAACTCTATACTTTGATAGATAAAAGATGAAGGCCCAATGTAAGTAAGAAACTTTAATGGTACATATGTTGCCTCATAATCATTGAGAAACAGAACATTGGTTCATTCCTTTTAACCCAACTTATGTTTTTGTTTGTTTGTTTGTTTGTTTGAGACAGAGTCTCATTTTGTCACTTAGACTGGAGTGCAGTGGTGCAATCTTGGCTCACTGCAACCTCCATCCCCCAGGTTCAAGTGATTCTCCTGTCTCAGCTTCCCTAGTAGCTGGGATTACAGGCATGGACCACCATGCCCAGCTAGTTTTTGCATTTTTAATAGAGATGGGGTTTCACCATGTTGGCCAGTCTGGTCTCAAACTGCAGACCTCAAGTGATCTGCCCACCTTGACCTCCGAAAGTGCTGGGATTACAGGCATGAGCCACTACTATTTGCCCACATCATGTGTTAAAGAGAACATTGCCAGGAAATCTTCACTTTTCTAGAAGGACATCATTTATTCCTTTTTCCATGGTTTGGAGTAAAAGAAGCAATGATTAGAAATGTATTCCTCATGGTAGGCTCTATACAATATTCTACTGTACAGGCTATAGTTTCAGAACCAACTTTGAATTCTCTCATGAAGGTTATGATAGAATTGGCTGAATAGAGAAGTATTTGCAAAGCTGCTGGTACTTGTGGCCTATAGACAAATACGTGAAATGAAGATTATAGAGATTTAGTTGTCAGGGATAAAGGAAGAGATTTCTTCATTAAATAAGTATACTTTTTAGCTCATTCTTTGATATATTTAATTTTAGGTAGTTTGGTTTATAGGTAACCTGGGTAAAGAGCATACTCCAAACTCTTAGTATTATCTTCCCAATAGTCATAATAGCAGTCTCCTTGGTACACTGTATTCTCTCAAAGGTTTATAATGCTTGCATGCAGCCATCACTAGAATGTCAAATGGTCTCTTTTCAACTAGAATGACAAGAGCTGAAAGAAATGTGTGACCATGAGGACACCATAATCTATGAATGATGAGGTGAGACCAGAAAACCAAAATAATGTAACCGAGAGTGGTACTAAGGCCCTACATTTTGGTCACACTCTCACCTAAATGAGAACCTGACCTTACAGGGGAGAAGTTTTTTTTTTTTAATGAAATTATAGGAGGCCATTGTTTTGGACTAAGCTCATGCACTAGGCTCCAAAAGACCAAAACCAAACCAAAATAGAGTCACTTGTGCTAAGAATTTAAGGAAACATGTAGATCTTAGAACAGACCAGGGTTTATTTTTTTCTTGAAAATTTCTATAACAAATATTGCTCACAGAATAGGTGTGCACCCCCTGAAATTCCCATTAAATCTTTTAACCCAATTCATTTTCTCTTGCCTAGAGACCATCAAGCTTGAGACGATCATGTGACAAAGTTCCAGCCAGTTCCAGGTGAAGATGCCACCCCTGGTCATCAAGGAGCTACCCTTCCTTCACTAGACAGAGCAGGGCAAAAGGTCTGTGATCCCCATGTCAGCCATAAAGCAGTTACAGAAGAAAAACCATCGATTGCTCCATGTCCCATAAAGATTTATGGAGATCACATATTTTGGGGTGAAATGAGGCAGAAGAATAAGGTCTAGAGGTAGAGAACCTAAGGACTTTCTAGAACTAAATCAAATGGAAACACTTCAGTTATGACATGAAATATCCTCTTCATTTACATAGAATGTACATCAAGTAAATGACTTGGGAACTTTACTTCATCCTCTTCATTTACGTAGGGCATGCACTAAGTAACCAATGAAAACCTCTAAAGGGTAACCCCAGAAAATCCTATAACTAGGTCTTTGAGCTGCTTTCTTGGTATTTCTCCCTCCCTATGGAGTATACTTTGATTTTCAATACATTTCTGCTTTTGTTACTTCATTCTTTCCTTGCTTTGTTTGTGCATTTTATCCAATTCTTAGTTCAAAATGTCTAGACCTGGACACCCTCCACTGGTAACATCAGAAGTCGGGCAAGTGAGCTAAAGCATGTTCACTAAGAGGCAAAATGGTGGGTGAACTTTTTATAGGAATGCTGTATTTGTATGGAAAAGATTTCTCAAGTGAGTATGTGTACAACTTCAGTAAACACACTGTGCATGAGGACCCTCCCAAGTGATAGCAGGCTACTGCACATGCAGATGGCCTAATCCAAGGGAAGAATCAGGGAAATTGTAATACAAGACTCTGGAAGTATGCCAACATATGAAATCCCAAGTCAAAAGGTTAAACAAGAAAGAATGGCTACTACATAGGCAGAGCAGCCCCAAGGACTGCTGGTTGCCCATTTTTACAGTTATTTCTTGAACATATACTAAACAAGGGGTGGATTGTTCATGCCTCTTCTTTGTAGACCATATAAATAGGATAACTTCCTCACATTGCCATGGCATTTGTAAACTGTCACAGCCCTGGTGGAAGTGTAGCAGTGAGGACAACCAGAGGTCACTTTTGTTGCCATCTTGGTTTTGGTGGGTTTTATCTGACTTCTTTACTGCAAACGGTTTTACAAACCAGTTCTTTATGATCTGCATTTTGTGCTGACTTCCTATCTCATCCTGTGACTTAGAATGTATTAACTGTCTGAGAAGGCAGCCCAGTAGGTGTAGCCTCATTTTATACCTATTTTATACCACCTATTGAAGATGGAGTTGCTCTGTTTCACATACCTCTGACATTTCTCCTCTCACTTTTATAAGAGAAACTTTAATCCTACCAGTTGCAGAAGGATGAAGATCCAGCTTCTTGAACTTCTTCGGGCTGAATTGGGCAATAATACTTCTGTGTCACTACTAGGGTCTCTTGTTCTCAGGGTAGAGAGGAGCTCAGACAAAATGCATTAGTATGATGAAGACCATTGATAACTCTCGAGTTTCAACAAAAGGTGATATCTGTAAGATTAATAAGGGTTCAATTTAACAGAAAAGATTGAGTAAGCTTATCCTGTATTTCTGCACAAAAAGTCCAACAGCAAGATATTTTAAAACAGTAAAGCAAAATAAGCAAAATTAACCTACGTTAAGTAAATTAGAAGGCTTTCCATGAACTAGGCAACTGTTGAAACCAAGCTGATATGGGTCACTAGCTGATGCTAGTATGCCCAGAATTAGAATATTGATTCAGATTTTTATATTACCCATTGCTTCCTTTTCTTCTGAGCAGCAGCCAGAGACTACTGGTGCGTTCACAGGAATAAGCAGGAATAGTCTAAATTGCAGAAAAAAAGCTGAAAACAAGTGATGATACTAGAATTTAGTAGAAAATGTTCCATAGTTCTTGAAACAGAATTCTTCTCTTTCCAGTTTCCCATTTTTACTGAGGACAAATCATGGTAAGACTGATTTGTTTTATTATACTTGGCTGGATTATTTGTATGAAGTGTAACAAGAATAACCCTTTTTCACATTAGCTTTTTAAAAATTGGCTTTGATGGAAATCTGTTTTATAGAAGGAATCTCAGATAAGGCTTTCTTAAAGGCAAGCCCATGGGTTTTTTTTTTTTTTTTTTTTTTTTTTTTTTTTAACCCTCAAATACCTAACAGTTGGCTAAATTCCTCTCCTCTTGAAGTTTCAAGATAATTTAGGGCTTTTAGGCCTATCAGAAAGTGATATTCTTTATTTACTACAGGTCAGAAATACTGTACAGGGACTGTATAGACAAGGTATGAGGCCAGTTTTCTGAGGGGGCTTTTATTGACTTTACAAGTCAAGTTTGATTCCCTAAAGGAAAGCAGACCATTCCAGTCAAAGCCTTGGTAAAATAACCAATTTCTCCAATTGTTTCCTGTTGCAAAAGAAAAATGATTCTAACTGCACTTATGCAAATAGCTACATTGCTGTAAATTAAGAATACTCACAAATAGTTTTCAAATTCTGGATAAATCAGTGGCAAGAAACAAATATACTCCTCATTTTGTTTATTGGAGCATACTTTATCTAATTGTTAAAAACTGTAAATAGCTTAAAATCAAAGTTTTCTTGCTTCTGAAAAACAAAACAAGGGATTAGCAACATTTTAAGCACAATCAAAAAGATTACTTCAGACTTCTTTAGTTTAGTCTATGCAGTTGACTCCTGTTCTAAAAGACAGTCATAAATATTTCAGCTCTCCACGAGATTCCTGAAAGTTTTTTCCTCTATTCTAATGTCACGATTTCCAAAAATATCAGAAAACCTACATTTAAGTGCACCTATAAAAGTCCTATAGTTGATTATAAAAATCACCTTTTAAAGAGGGTTAAAACAAGGCAATAATTGTCTGTGGATGACAAAATATTTTAGGGCAGCTACCATCAAAAATATGATTGACAAATAAATTTTTTACCTTTGTGGTATACAATAATTTTATGTAACAGTTATTAATAACATACACTAAGTCGTATCCAAATTATAGGAGAGTTTTATAATTTTGGAACATATACCAGTAACATATTTATACAAATACACCCAAAGAAAGGCAAAATTATTTCATTTTTGACAATGCTTTCTGTATGACTTTTATATCAAATAAGCCAAATTTTGCTTCTGTGTTAGTGTACTCTTAGTGTTAAACCCAATTTAATAAAACCTTATAGACAAATTTATCCAATTTTAATGTCTGACCATGAGTTAATATTCTCATAAACATTTTATAACTTTTTACAAATGTTTATTAAAGAGCAGATCAGTGCTGGAAGAGAAACAGTTGTGCTTTTATTCCAATGTTTAATTTTTAGAAAAACTGAAATAATACCCCTTTAACTTTAGCCAATAGGTTCACACACAGAATTTCTTCTACAATTAATTTCACAACTTGCTTAAACGTTTCACAATTTACTTAAACCTTCAGGTTTATCTTAACTCAAACAATCAATTACCCTTTAGGCCAAAAAAAAAAAAAATCTCATTTCTATGACTTCTTATAATTTTTTAAATCTGAAAACACATTTTACTTTCTTTACACACCTTGCATGTAAAACTGTTTCTTCAGTAGTCTAAATTACATGTTACAATGTTAACTCTTAGCAACTGCAACTTTTACTTTTCAGGGAAACTTTGGTAAGGTCAAGATTTTAATGATTTACTATGTGAGGTGCCTAGGACCCAGACAGAAGTGCAGATAAGGTCTGACATTTTCCAACATCTAACTCCACATGGCTCAGGCTTTACTTAGCTGTAAAGTAGGCAAGTTGTACAGTTAAGAGTCATAATGGCATTTTATGAAGCATTTAGAAGGCCTAATCACCTTTATATCGTACAACATTTCTTGCATAAGTTGCATTTTATAAATTATTTTATGACTTACATAGACCATATATGATATGCGTGGACTTTCTTATTTGTCCTAAACATCACTCTTTTTTTTTTTTTTGAGATAGAGTCTTGCTCTGTCACCAGGTCAGAGTGCAGTGGCACAATCTTGGTTCACTGCAACCTCTGCCTCCCTGGTTCAAGTGATTCTCCTGTCTTAGCCTCCCGAGTAGTTGGGACTACAGGCACATACCACCACACCAAGCTAATTTTTATATTTTTAGTAGAGGCGGGGTTTCACCCTGTTGGCCAGGAACATCCCTCTTTTTAAACAATTAGTTATTTTGCTTTAGGACAATAATTTACCATACAAGATCTTTTCTTATATAAAAATCTCTTTTCTTCATAACCATTTTTACATAGATAGGGGACATGGATAATTTAACATATCCCAGGCTTTATATAGAGGCTAATGCTCCAAAATAAATTGAACAATTTTTAGAAGTTAAAGAAGCAGTTTATGACCTTAAAGCAAATCTGATATCTGACTTGTATAATTTAGACACAACGTTTATATTTTTGAACATATTTTTATTTTACCAACAATGTTTAAAATTGTCTTTATTTCCCAAAGATTACTTGAGTCACATGAACTAAATGATATTACACTTTTTACTTTTCTGACAAAATATTCTATTTAAGCTCTTATTATTAAACCAATTAATTAAAAATCTTTTATATCACACACACAACATATATAAATACATAGATAGAATAAGATAACGGACTCATTCCCTAAGTCAGGAATTGAACCCTGATCCTGGGCTACCATTGGGATGGCAGAAACCAATAGAAAGTATTGTCACATGGTTATGAGGTCAAGCTCCCAAGGACATACAAGACAAAACAGAAACCTCATTTTTTTTTTAGGGACTGAAGCAAAGTTTGTAACTGACCAGTTTGCTGGGCCATCTTAAACAGTGGGCTTATGGGAGTGCTAGGCCCACATTCTATCCTAAGGTACCACTCTTTTATGACAGAAAAATACAAAAAGACACACAAAGCACACCAGATTTATTACAGTTTAAGACTAGCCTCACAAATCCTTTTCCCATTAATCAAAACTTTACAGAGAAAATAAACACTGACTTTTACCATTTATTCAACCAGTTGACACAGAGAGAGAAAAGAAAAGGAAGGGAGAAAAGCATTGCTTGCAGCAGAATGGGGGAGGTGAGGCCCTCAGGGCGGCCAGAGAAAGACCTGTCCATTGCATCTGGCATTGAATCAGAAGTTCAAGGGGCTGTTTGTCAGTTGAGAAGGGATCATTTCCATCACTCCTATTGGCAATCAAATTTCCCCTTTAGGGAGGAAAAAGCTCCCCATGTCCCATGATCCTTTACATGCCTAATTCTGTCACCCACAGCTGTAAGCAAAGAGTACAAGGCAGATTAATCCAGGGAGAATAGCGGTTAACATTTTGTAGTGCCAAACCTGTTTTCAGCCAAAAGGGACTTTATGGAGAGTGGCCCCTAACCCCCTAAATCTTAGGAAGAACTCTAACCTTCCTAAGTTGGGCCTCGAACCCAAGTTCAGTCAAGCATTCTTATTTTTATTAAGAGAACCTTTTAACCTACTCTGCCTTAGCAGAGCCTCCAAATCCTCTAAATGGGGCCTCTAATCTAATCCCATTCTTTACCCAGGTATATGCACTCCACTTACCCAGAGTCAGCCAATCAGGGCTGCAGTCCATTTTCTTTGGATTGGGAGTTTCCTCAGTGTATTCCCTTCATGGTCACTGGAAAGATGTTACTGGAAAGGGGTCTTTATCTAGACCCCAACAGAGGATTCTTGGATCTCGTACAAGAAGGAATTCAGGGTGAGTCCATAGAGTAAGTGAAAGCAAGTTTATTAGGAAAGTAAAGGAATAAAGAATGGCTACTGCAAAGGCAGAGCAGCCAGGAGGGCTACTGGTTGCCCATTTTTATGGTTATTTCTTGATTATGTGCTAAACAAGGGGTGAATTATTCATGCCTCCGCTTTTGAGACCATATAGGGTAAGTTCCTGATGTTGCTATGGCACTTGTAAACTGTCATGGCCCTGGTGGGAGTGTAGCAGTGAGGACAACCAGAAGTCACTCTTGTCACCATCTTGGTTTTGGTGGGTTTTAGCTGACTTTTTCACCGCAACCTGTTTTATGAACAAAGTCTTTATCATCTGTGTCTTGTGCTAACCTCCTGTCTCATTCTGTGACTCAAAATGCCTTAACCATCTGGGAATTCAGCCCACTAAGTCTCAGCCTCATTTTATATAGCCCATATTTAAGATGGAGTTTCTCTGGTTCACACACCTCTGACAAAACCTGCACTTGATCTCCCAAGCTGACTGCTTGGCCTTCTTCCAAGTTTGCTTTGCTTCCTTTCATCTTTGCTTTAAAGATTTTGAATAAATTTACATTCCTGTTCAAAAACTTGCCTTGGTCTTTCTGCCTTATGCCCCATTGGTCAAATTATTTCTTCTGAGGAGGCAAGAACTGAGGTTGCTGTGGACCTATAAAGATTCACTGCCACAATAGTTCCAGGTATATTTTATGCCTATGCAAAGATATATACTCTTGTTTTGATAGATATTGTTTCCTGTGCATTGAAAGCTATTTGAATCAGAAGGCTCTTACTGAGATAATGCCTACATATGTAGCACAAGGCTTCAGTGAAATCATTTTCTCATGTTTAGTTGCAGCTATAAATCACCGTCATTGTAGACCTCATCAACAAAAGTGATGGGTGAAGTCTGGCTCTTGAAATAGAAGAAGAGAGTTAAACCTACAGAGTCCTGCCATGTTCTGTCTCACAAATCTTTAAATCAGTTCCAATCATATTTGCTGCCCCCTCTCTGGTATACAGCAGTAAAAACTGTGATGCTCTTCATCATTGTCTTGATTTTTTCTTCTTTCAACATGCTGAGTGTTTCACTCTACTCTTTTTCCTTTTTTTTTTTTTTTCTTGCTTGGCTCGCATGGTTTCTAATGGGAATTTCACTGTAATTCTTATTCTGTTCCTCTACTGGTACAATATCCTCCCTCCTTTTAGTTACCTGACCTTGCTAAATGTACTAGTTCTAGTACCTTTCCTTCAGATTTTCTACAACAAGATCATTTTGATTTTCAAATTAAGGCATTTTCTGCCTTTTTAAAAATCTCTGTACCTTTATTTTCCTTTACTTCTTGCATTGGCTATAACTTAAAAAGTGAACTGTAAACCAGTAGTAAAATTCAAAGGTTTTCCATAATCATCTGAATGGATTCTCTCCTTGGGCAGGGCACTCTGAAGTTTTACCTGAATGACTGTATCAGGCCATAGTAGAAAGTAGGGGTTGGACATGCCTCATTATAATTCTAGTATTAGCATCAACACAGACCTAAAGTCTGATAAGAAACAGTCTATTCTCTGTAAAGCCTACTACTTGAGGGCTTCATCTACATGATAGACCTAGGTCCCCACAACCCCGTAATGTAACCCAGACATTCCTTGCTTCTGATAATAACTCTTTTAGCTAATTGCCAATCAAAATATGTTTAAAACAGCCTGTGATCTGGAAGCCCTCTTGCTTTGAGTTGTCCTGCCCTTTCAGATTGAACCAATCTAAATCTTATATGTATTGATTGATGTATTATGTCTCCGTAAAATGTATAAAAGCAAGCTGTAGCCCTGCCACCGTGGGCATATGTCAACAGGACCTCCTGAGGATGTGTCACAGGCATGTCCTTAACCTTGGCAAAATAAACTTTCTAAATTGATTGACACTTGTCTGGGATATTTTTTGGTTTACAGAACAAAAGTGGTACAAACAGACATCTTGCCTTATTCTTGATTGTGGATTTCAGATGAAAAGTGATGCAATTGTCTTTTCAATGAAATAATAAAAAGAAAAAACGTTCAGTCATTCACTGTTAAGTAAAGATTAGCTCAGGGATTGATTTTGTAGCTGCTATATATTAGAATGAGAAAGTTATCTTCTCTTCATAGTTTTCTGAAAATAATTTTCATTAAATGCTGTTGAATCTTTTCAAGTACATTTTTTGCATCTTTTGAGATGATCATATTATATCTTTATTTTATTAATATGGTATATAATATATATACATACATATATTTATAATCTAGTATGATTTAACTTAGTCTCTTTTCTAGGAAATAGCCCCTTAACTGATTTCTTGCTTCCATTCTTGTCCTCTCACAATATAGATCTAATAAGATCACTCTCCTCTTTAATATACTCTGATGGTTTGCCATCTTAATTATTATAATACCCCAATACTTTACCTACCCTAGAGGGCACCATGTAACCAGATACTTGCCTAACTTTCTTACCTCTTTTTAATATTTTCTTTACCATGCTCCCTCTACTTCAGCTATTACGGACTTCTTGCTTTTAATCAAATATGCCAAGTTTAGTCCTATCTCGATAACATTGTACTCACTGTTCTTGCCTGAAAGTCTCCATCAAATTATCTATTGTTGGTTCTCTCACTTGTATTGTGTTCCTGTTCCAGAAAACACAATTCAGATTTTGTCACTCTTCTGTTTAAAATCTTACAATTGGTTGCACATTACTAGCAGGATAAATTCAAAGCTCCAAATAGCATTTAGCACTTTAGGGGTGATTTACCTGGTACTCTTATTTAAATTAACATTTCCTCCTCTCAGCCGTATCCCCATTATTCTCTCTTTCCAACTTTAGATCATAGCATTTGTTATTTCCTGACATTATATTAAGTATTTATTTGCAAGATAGTTTTCTTTCGCTCTCCGCCACTAAAGTGTGAACTTCATGAAATTTGGAATTTGGTCTGTCTTGCCAATTGTTCTATTTCAAAGTGCCTAATTGAATACCCAAGACATAAGTGTTTTCAATAACTATTTGTTGAGCACAGGAATTAATTATTACACATTGTGATGATTACCATAAGAGGAAATACAGAGAACTCTGAGAGAAAATGGGGGGAGCTTCTCTAGGTTATGTGCTCAAATGAATCTCTTGATGAAATGATGTTTAATGTGAAGTAGCAATTCTAGCAAATAATACAGTGATCACTGTTCCAAACAGAGCTAAGAACAAACACAAACACCATAAGGTAAGAATGATTGTGAAGAATTTGAGATAATTTAATGGGCTCATCTTACTGGAGCAGAGGACATGAAGGAGGCTGGAATAAAGTGAGATTGGAGAGGGAAATATAAAGAAAGATTATTCAGCTTCTTGCAGATCAGTTTAAGATTGTGAATATTGTACTAATTACTTCTGAAGCCTATTGAAAGGTTTTGAATGGAGACTAATTTGGAAGCTTATTGATTAAGAGATTAAGAGATGCAACCAAAATAGCATCTCAGAACTGCATTAGTGGTCTTGCAATTTCCTGTTTTCCTTTGCCTCATAACTACTTAGATCCTTAAAATTTTTACTGAAATTTGATACTGGGTAAACATGTCAATCTGATAAGACAACCCAATCACTGGTATTACCTGAAAGGTCCATGAAAAGATGACAATATCAAACATGTAGCACTGGGATAAAGGAACTGAAGGTTAAGAGTGAAGTCTAGGAGAGAAAAACTAGATAACCTGAAGGAAACCTATGATGTGTCATGGAGTCAAGAAAATAAAGTTCTTGTATTTTTTTTCAAAATACTTTTTATTTTGCATTGTTTTCTTAGATTTATTGAAAATTTGGTAAGAGTACAGAGAATTCCCAGACAGCCCTCACCCAGTTTCAGTTTCTCTAATGTCATCATGTTACATTACCCTGCTATATTTGTCAAGATTAAGAAATCAACACTACTGTTAAAAATACTCCAGATTCGATTCAGACTTCATCAGTTTTTTTATTACTGATCTTTTTCTGTTCCAGGATCTTATCCAAGAAGGAACATTGCATTTGGCTCACATGTCTCCTTAGTCTCATGTAGTCTGTGACTGTTTCTCAGGATTTTCTTATTTTTGATTATTTTTATAGTTTTGAGGAATAGTCTAAAATACCTCAGGGATATTTTGTATAATATCCTTCAATTTGAGTTTGCTGGATGTTTTAACTTATGATTAGATTAGGATTATGAATTTTTAGAAACATTACATAGAACAAATCCACATGACATATCACTGGTGACATTAATGTTGATCACTTGGTGAAGATGGTATTTGTCATTTTTCTCCACTGTAAAGTTACTGTTTCCCTTTCCATACTCTACTCTTTGGAAGTGAGTCACCAAGTTTAGTGAAGACTCACAAGGGAGGATCTGAGGGTATTTACCTATATTATTTTGAATTCTTTTTAAAGGAAGGTTTGTCACAGAGAAGAGAGGTTTAAAAATGAACGTGTGATCATATTCTACCGTAAAATTTATACAGATAAAAAATCAAAGGATTGTATTGATTTTGGCAAAATAAAAGTCAGGGTTGTTTTAGGAAAAACAGTTTCCACTCAATTGTGAGAATGCCAGACAGATGATTGGAAAGAAAGGTGAATATGTGAAAGGAATTAAGACAGCATATGGGAACACTTCTTTGAAGGTGCTTAGCTATACAGTGGAGCTAGGAAAGGCAACAACAGCCAAGGATTCATGTGAAAATTATATTCTATTCTTTTTGTACATTTTTTCTAGGAACACAATTCTTACTTTCAATCCAGGATTTTAGTGAACTTAGTCGTATGTGAATACAACTTTCAAAATCCTCATCCTAATTAAATTCAGTAAATTTAAATCACAGAGTTTATATATAAAAAATCCAAAGTTGTTGTTATAGATGTTGTTACTTTTTTAACTTTCTGTATGAAAGAGATTTTTGTAGAATAAAAAGCAGATCCAGAAGAAAAAGATTTAGAATCAAATGTGTATCAAACATGCCTACAATTTCTCAGCAAGTATATGTTAAATCTGAGCAGATGTCAAATCTGACTCCTCTCCACATAGCCCTACTTGGTGTGTGATATGTATTTAATAAATGCTGTTTGCACAATTGCAGGAGGCCTTGCAATTGTCCCTGACCAATTGATGTTTACAGGTCAATGTGGCCTTCAAACTTGCACAGTTACTATAGAGATCTTCATACTTGCAAACATTGGCTGGAATAAAAACAAATAAATTAGTCACTTCATTATCATTTTTTTCCATAGCAGCAACACAAACAATACATTCTATATGAATGGAGAGTAGGGAATTGAACAAACAAGTTGGTATTATTACACTAAGGTAACCATTTTATATTTTTGAAGGACATGTAAGGTCTTTTAGATAACCACACTGATTCCCTTTTAATTTTGAGCTTTTGGAAATGTTTCTAAGACGAACTGACATATTCTCCTCACTCAACAAGTGAGCAGAGTAAAATCAATTTAAATGAATTTCTCTAGAACTGCACTCTCTTAAAGAGTAGACATTTGTCATGTGGTTGTTTAAACTTAAATTAATTACAATTAAATAAAATTAAGATTTCAGGTCTTTCCACAGCAACACCAGTTATATCAAGTGTTCAGTAGCCCATGTGTCTAAGGGTTACTTTACAAGAAAGTGAGAGTATTGAACATCTCCAGCACTGTAGTAGGTTATACTGGACATGGTTTGTCTAGACTCTAATGCCACCAGTCTTTTCTTAGGTCTAAGTAGTTATTATAGGAAGATGAAAAAGTAAAATGTAAAAGGTGGAGAGAATGTAATTATGATTATTGGACATGTCTACTTAGACGTCCTTCAGTGGCCACAAACTTAACAAATCTCAAACTAAATTCATCATCCTGTTTATAAGCTTGATATTTCTTTGTTATTCCCCAACAACCCTTCACTTGATTCACACAGTTTCAGAGAAATGGCACTCTCAACTATTAAACAATTCAAGCCAGGAGCCAGAATCAACTGGATCTTGTTTCTTTTTTTTTTTTAATCAACACTCAACAAGACCAGGTTACAAAAACTGACTAGTCTACTTTCTTCCTATTTGTCATACCTGTCTATTATTTTTTTCACCCATTTTGCCCTAATACAGTAAAAGTATCCATTTGTTTTTGGTTGCATGTTTTTCTAACAGTCTCCCAGCTGGCTTTCATTCAATTGTTTCTTTCTACTGCTGTTCGGAGCTCTTTAGAAAACACAGTTCAGATCTTATCATTCTTCTGTTTAAAATCTTTCAATTGGCTCATATCCAATTACTAATAGGATAAATTTTAAATTTAAAGCTTCTGAGAAAACAGCATTCGGGAGTGCTGGAAATACTTGGCTTTTCCTTCTTTAGTTGATTTATAGCTTTGGTATTATCAACAATCTGAATTATACCCATGCAATTCAGTCAGAGGAAACTGTTACAATTAGGTGAATCCATTTGAAAGGCAAAAATCTCAATGAATGGGTCATCTGCATTGTCAATAATTTTAATAACACATCCTAGTTAAACAAAAATATCAACTCTTATACTTTTATTTATAAAAGCATAAAATGAATAGTATGTGATATATATTTATTTTATTCCTTTTTGCTAAAATATTTTTGAGGATTCTGTGAGCTAATATCATGTACTTATATGATTTTGACTTTAAAAATGTATATAAAATTATTAGCAAGCAGAAGTACAAATGATTATTATATTAAACTTGATTATTCTAACTACACTACATCAAAAATGAGGAAGTTAGTATGATAAATTCATTAGCATATGAAAAATTGCAGTATTTGGAGTCCCTGTCTCGACTGAACCATATTCTTTGGTCTCATACACTTAGATGTATATTTGTCTTCCTCTTTTAAAAAATGCTACGTTTTGAATAATGATATTAACTTTGATGAGAAGAAACTTCATATTTAATTACAATACATTATTCCCACAGACACATTTTCATATATGCCAATATATAACATGTATGGTAGGTGTTTCATCAGGTTACATATGGTAACAGGCCAAATTTTACATTGCAAATAATACAAAGATTTTGAACAGTGTAAAAATTTCACTTAAAAACACTCTGTGAGGCTGGGTGTAATGGCTCACACCTATAATCTTAGCACTTTTGAGTGGCTGAGATGGGCAGATTGCTTGAGGCCAGTAGTTCAAGACCAGTGTGGCCAATATGGTGAAATCTCATCTCTACAAAAAGTACAAAAATTAGCCAGGTGTGGTGGCATGTGCCTATAGTCTCAGCTACTCAGGAGGCTGACAGATAAGAATCACTTGAGGCCCGGAGGTAGAGGCTTCAGTGAGCTGAGATGGTGCTACTGCACTCCAGCCTGGGTGACAGAGCCAGACATTTTGTTGTTGTTCTTGGCAAGAAGGCATTGCTTAAGTTGTTTGCCTTCAGATTTCCCAATTCATAGAAGAAATGTCAGATCATTTTATTTCACTATCAAGTTAATCACTTCAAACTTACTGCATAGTCTGTCGTCACAGTCATCTGGGCAACTGGCACAAGGTGATCCTTGCTCATAAGGGACATATAGTCTATTAGCCCAATTACCACTGAAATTTGAAATAAAAAATGTCAAATATTTTTCAGTTTTCTATTTAGTTTATGTTCCAGGGTGAATATCAGCTGCCAAGTATACATGAGTATTTGTTAAATGTTTTTAATTATGTCAAATAATTAAAAATTTAATATTCTCAGAGTATATTCAGACAATAATGCAAATCAAAGGAATAATTCACACATTAATTCACTTTCCTGACCATAATCTCACAACCTGAGCAACTGAAATAGGATAACTAAAGTCTAAAGTTTTCACAGTATATTTAATCATGGCAACACACTTTATCTCCCAGTAGACTTGGTCAAATTGCTAAGATGATGTACCACAAGGTGCTTGCTAGGAGTAAAACATAACCCCTAGAGAAATAAGAAAAGTTCCTGAAGCACTGAAGGATACAATATGAAAAATAACATTTAATGTTAAATATAACTTCTATAATATGAAGTAGGATAAGTACAGTTTCAGCATAAATTTGGCTTTCAGGTGGTGGGAGGATTTTCACATGGTTTTTGTTGTATGTTTGTGAAATGGTATTGTGCTTGGGAAGGTTCGGGAATATCTAAAGGTGGTGTGTATGAGATGTTTATGTTTGCCAAGAATGGGAATGTTAGGGGAAGAAAGATTTAATTAACACCAAAATCCAGGGTGAGTTCGTCTTACAGTGACTAGCCTGTACCTCATTGATGATTATTTTGCTATTCATAAATTATCATATGAAAATATAAGAAAGTCACAGTCTCAACTGCACTAAGTAGGATAATGTCAAGGCAATGTAGCTGAATCTCAGCCTTCCATCACAGAATATAGCTGTGGATGTGTGAGCACGTTAAAAAAATGTGAAATAGATATAAAAGTGTTATGAAAGTTCTCTTTTCCCTGCTTTCGCTCAATACTAATTCCAACTCTCACTTCAGATGCTGACTCCAGATGCTCTCCTCTCATGACCAGGCATTTGGAGGCGGTCTCCTAGGATCTTTCAATTTCCTGCATTAACAGTGATAACTCTTTGCTGAAAAATGACCTTACAGGTCATATTTCTCAAACTTGAATCTTACATCACTTGGGAAATCTAAAGCCTCAAAATAAGTCATGTAGAAAGCGGAGTTTGGAGAAAATCCCTGGTGGTGAATAATTTCAAATATTAAAAGGAAATTAAAGCTAATAGATATGTTGCGAATATATCTTCAATATAGCCACAGATTTTTTTTTGTATATGTGAGTAGATCAAATATATTGCTTGAGAAATAAGTGGACTTCCAGCAGGAAACCCAAGATTATTAAGAAATTAAGATTTTAGTGAATGGTTTCATGAAAGATTTTTTGAGGTAAATTCTAAGAAGCAAAAATTTTAGACATTATCTTTTCTTGGCTATTTGAAATATATTACAGATTTTTGAAAAGTCTTGGAGATCCTAGGTTTAATCATTTCTTATGGTATAATGTGAAATTTTCTGATAAGCATGAATAAGAGTATCTGAGCAGAAATGACTGACATTACTAAAATGTGTCATTCCTCACACTTTCTTGTGTGTGAACTTAGCAGGAACTGATAAAATTATATTTAGACAACTACATACTCCATGTACTCATGAAGTAACCATGAGCATAGGAAAAGCCAATTGAGAGAGGAGACAAATTATTTTAGGCATGAGGAAATACAGCTCCCTGTTCAATAATACTTGGAAACCGAACTGAAAATTTTATCTTTCTGAGAAGTTGGTTAAATGTGTCTCAACTTCAAAATCTTTCTAAAGATTAATCTCCTTCACCTTTACTAAAATATGCTTTTTAGTTTATTTTTATATTATAATTTTAAAATATTAAATTGTATTTAGCATTATTGTCAATAAACTCTAAAATATATACTTACGGAGGACAATAATGGCAAACATAGTAGTATTTTAGAACTTTTTGATTGGGACAATAGGCACTTCCACATCCAACGAGGTATGAAGAATACCAAACAACCTATAAACCCAAACCAAACAATCAATAAACAATCTATAACCCTATAAATGAAGACATGAGAGCACATTAGAGAAGAAGGAAATGCCAAAAAAACAAGTAGTAGGAAATACAAAACGGAGAAGAATGTTAATGACGCATTTTGTTTTCATATACCTTATGGCTACATTTAGTGAAATTATTGAATAAAACGAAAACATTTTAAAATATTACATTTCCACGTACATTCCTTTTTTTAGACTGTTAGACATAGAGTATGTTTCCCTACCAAGATCCTGAAGACTATTGAAAAATGACAGCTCATAGCTGAAATACTCACCAAATGCGACTATTCTATCTTCACTTGAAATTTTTCTTCAAATTCAACTTGGAATCAGTCAAAATTTGAGAATCTTTTTTTTTAGGGCATTTATAAAGGTGATGGTTTTTCATTTCTTCTCCTTACCTGTGTATAATGTCCAACCACTGCATTGGGAGTCTTTGGCCCTACACCAAACTCAAAATCATCCAACTCATCAAACCAGCTTTGGATTGCTTGTGACCATGAACTGGGTGCACTTGACATGTAGAGATTCTCACCACATTTTAGACCTGAGAAGGAACAGACCACTCATTAGGAAAGCACTAAAGTGTGCAATGGCAATATACACACACAGACACAGACACACACTTCACACACGATAGAATTCCTGTTTCTTTTTGTTGTTGTTGTTGTTGTTTGTTTGTTTTTTGAGATGGAGTCTCACTTTGTCACCCTGGCTAGAGTCCAATGGTATGATCTCGGCTCACTGCAACCTCTGCTTCTTAGGTTCCAGCAATTCTCCTGCCTCAGCCTCCTGAGTAGCTGAGACTACAGGCATGTGCCACCATATCCAGCTAATTTTTGTATTTTTTAGTAGAGATGGGGTTTCACCATATTGGCCAGGCTGGTCTTGGACTACTAATCCTGTGATCCACCTGTCTCAGCCTTCCAAAGGATTACAAGCGTGAGCCACCATGCCTGGCGAATCCCTGTTTTTTAAATACTGTATCCAATGCCCATTACTAATGAATATTGACTAATACATAAGGAGGGTGCCTCAGATCCTTATCAGCTATAAGCTGAATAGAAGCCAGATGTGTCCAATACTTGAGGCTGATTTCAACATGCAAAACTTTGAGTAGATGGAGAAGCATTTTTTCTTTCATATCTGCTCTTCCTGGATTCATTTATTTACATATTGAATTCTTCACATGTGTGTGCCTCATGTTCTTTAGGTTTATAATGTGAGCTTGCTGAAGTCAGAGACCAATTTAGTAATCCCTCTCCTGCTCTAAGCCCATACTCACCAGAGATTTTCATACATAGGAATTTGAGTAAATGGTTAGAATTTTATTTTGTGTGAATTAAAAAAAAAGTCTTATACTCAGTCTTTAAGAGCCCTAAACATGAAGCAAATGACACCATAAAAGACAATATTTTCAAAGTTTACAGGCCTCTTCTTAGCAAATCAGAACATCACAGGCCACACTCTCTTCAAAAAATAAGGCCTTGCAGTCCAGAAATAGGTCAACACTTTTTTCAAGCCCTAAAATAAATATTTATATTTGGACGACTTAACATGGAATGTCTACATGCTGCTTAAAGAGAGTATAAACTACCTTTGTATAGTTCCTTTAAGAAAGAAAGAAGTTAAGATTTTAACAGCAGATTGGGATTTTTCAAGACCATTTCTTTTAATCTTCTGGTGACCATAGTCAACCACTTTCATACAGTTATTATAGTTTTAGTATCAAAAATATAGATAACAATGGCAGTCCTATTTTCAAAACAAGACAGTTTTTTTTTCTACCACTTTTAAATTTGGCTTGCCTTTGCCTATGTTGTTTTTGATAATCCAATAAGTATTTCATCTAATAGCTCATCCATATAATATTTTATCTAATTGTTTTTATATTTCTTGATGTACAGGTTATGTCTCACAGGTCATTTTTTTAGTTTAATATAGTATACATTGCAAACACCCAGAAAATATAAAAGACATGGCTTACTGTCACCAAAAATTCAAAAGAAAATAGTAGAAGTTAATGCTAATGTTAAGTTTTTTTTTTTTTCCTTAAAATTCGGGAACAATTTGATAAAATTTAAAATATTTTATAAAAACAAAATTAAGTAGTTTTAAAAACACAAATAGGCTGCACATTGCCACTAAAAAGGGTACTGATTTAGAAGCCAGAAATTCTAATTCCAAATTTTCTATATATGATATTAATTACCAATCATCATTTTCTTCCAGACTATTGGTTTTCTAATCTCTATAACTGAGAAAGAGATGATCTATAACCTGTTTTACTCATGGGGTAATTGAGAGATACAAATGTGATACTGTGTGAAATAGTTTTTGTAAAATTTATATAAAACAATAAGCACAGATGGTGCTTCTCAGATTTATCTCTACATATAGAGATATTCTAACTTGAAAAAGGTAGCATTAGAAGCAATATTTATTTACAAACTTTTCTTAGTGCAACATCATCACACGTTTTCTTATTATTTTACTTGTTCATTTATCCAGTGATATTTGCTAATTTACTTACTGGTCTTTCGATCATTTGGGTTACTGTGTCTGTAATTGCACATGTTTGCCCACTTTTGGGCATTTGCTGCAGCCTCTTTGTTCCATTCCTGAAACAAATACACAAAAAAGATACCACTTACTGTCTCAAACCTCAAAGGAGCATAAACTTTATAATCAGGTTATAGGTTGACTTACGTCATCATAAAATTTCTGTACAAGCATCTTCTGATTTTTATAGTAATCAAAGTCATATTTTTGATGTGCCTTTTTCTGCTCCACGAAGAAATACAGTTATTATGCCTATGCTAAGTAATTGAAAAATTTAGGTTTATGGTCTAATTATTTACGACAGGAGAGCAGAAACACCTAAAAATTTTTAGTAATGATCCTGCTCTAAATATTGATAAACATGTGGAGTTGCTGAGATTGCTTTTCCACCAATGAATTAATTAGCTAACTTACTTCATTTCCAGTTCTTTTTTCCTCCCCACCCTGCTCATTGAATATGTTTGGAAGACACGTGGCTTTTGGTACTGGGCCCAGAACCATAGATTGTTATTTACCCTAAATGGCATTTATCTTAAAGGGAAAAGGTCTTTCTGATCTTAGATTGGGACAGATAAGATAATAAGCAGAAAAATATAATGACTTTTCACTGTATGTCCAAAGATTTGGTTTTAATTCTGCCTCCATTGTTTAAATAGCCCTATAAATTTGACATTATACAACCATTATAAAGAGAAGTTAAGAAATTCAGCTCTGTCCATTACACAGCTCAAATGAAATAACAAAATAGAGATAGAACTTCTTAAAACTCAAAGTTATTAAGATATTTTAGTTGCCAGCCGCCTGCTCCTTCCACAGCTGGTTCATAACTCTCTCCTTGCAATACCACCTCTTACCATCTTTAGCATGTTGGTGGCAGGTGGAGAGACTGCTTTCCTCAGTTCATTGTGTTTATTTACAATCTCCCTTTGCACTTGTGTTCGGTTGGTTGACAAAGTAGTAAAAGCGGGATCCTAAAGGAAAATAAAATTGGAATTATTTTTTAACATTGTTGAAAATTGCACATAATAGTAACTATGTTAGTTTGAGGGAATAAAGACCATTTTTAAAAAGTGCTTGAGCCAATATTAGTTATTAAACATTGTCGATGACAGCCAAAGCTATGACTTTTTAATGAAAAGTTATTAGATGAAAGTTTTCAGAATGGGAATATAATTCATGGCTTGAGATACTAAAATTTCCTCATAAGCCACAAATACTAGTTTCTGAGTTAAGAGAGGTATTGTGATTTTTTCTAGATATATGAGTGATAACATCTTACAGTGACAATGGTACATGATAGGAATTATTAAGACAGTCACACTCAGTCTGCAGCAAAGAAGTGGTAAGGAGTGGGGCATAGGATTTACCTAGACTTTAGCAGGTAAATATCTGCCTGATGTGGTGTCTGGTGTTTAGAAAAACTGCTTAGGCTCAGTCTAAGTGCATACATAACATGCAATACTCTAGTAAGAGAGTTTTATGTATTGCATAGCAAATTTTATGGGATCACTCAAAAGATAGTTTTACTACCTTAAAAAAAAGTCTCCAGAGCAATTTGAGGGGTGGAGGAAAGTCATTTAATTAATGAACTTCAATACCCTCATGTGGCTAGGGGCTACCATATTGATCACCACATCTTTAAACATAATTATGTTAACTTCCTTGGGCTACTAATGAGTACCTTATAATGTACCAGACACTCTGGTCCTTTTCACTTTTGAAGTTTGATCTAGTAACTTGCTATCCCTCATGGTTACCTGAATTTTTCTGAAGATTTTTGAGTTCAACCATACCTCACTTCCATTTGCAGGAAAGGATGGAAGCAGCCCAGCAACCAGGAACAACAGCACGGGGAATAATGTCATTTCTGGGAAAACAAAACCAATAGAACAAGGATCTGCATTAAAATGATTAGTACATGAACTGCTGAGTAACATGGGGGTGGAAAAGAACACAATGACCTCCATCCCAAATTAATTACTAACGTAACAGGAGAAGACTTGTCACATGGAGCCAGCAGAATGATAGTAGATTCACTTTCGAAGTATGCCTCCAACTGGGACAATAAAGAACAAACCGAAATTCCCGACTGAAGCCTTTGAAATATGCTTGTAAATGCTAAGGACTTTCTAGCTCCTTCCGCAGCTCCACGGTCTTCTCCGTGTAAGTACTCTCTTTCCATTCTAGGAGTGGACTCTTCACAATAATTCAGTAGCTTCCAACTGTGGTTATCACTGGGTACTATTGCATTAGCCCTTGCTGATTTCCTTATGTGCTGTCTACACTTTTATAACTATGTCCTTATTAACGTCTCTTCAAATTAGAAGTTAGCATATGCCAGTTCTTTTCCATCAGAGATCTGACATATACTTGCCATTCTTTGAAACCTAGAAAGTCCTGTAAGTATATGCTTTTCATTCATACTTTTAAAGTACTCTCTTCAGCTTTACCCATGCAGCCAGCATCCTCTTTTCCTCTCAAAACTTTATCTTTAGTACCATGTCTCAAATTTAAAAAGGCAAGATTCTTCCTCTTGATCTTAAAACAAAAGGTAATAGTTTGATTCTTATGTTTAAAGGATTACTAACCCTATCTATATTAATATCCTTAATATGTTCACATCCTTTGTCTCACTAATTTAACTTCTTACAATCCTACTGAAATTATAAACTATACTGGAAAAGTTTTAAGCATAAAATTTTCATCACATTATCATTTATAAAGGTTAAAACATTGTAAATTAATTACATGCCTAGTAATAGGGAGATATAATGTCCAAGTAAATGAGAATACAGCCACATATGGCAGTATATTAGACATAAAAACCACTATACGTTTATGGTGGTTTTGTAAACTCAGAAAAAGCTTATGCTTCAATGTTAAGTTTTAAAATAAAAGAAAAAAGCAGAGCAAATAGTACACGGTAGATTCTTAGCCTTCTGTTTTGGACTGAATATTAATAGAGATAGTGACACATCCTACAACAAAATCTCTTCCTTCTTAGTTATTCACTGATTCCTCCTGAACCCCAGCTGTTGGGGGCTGGGGCTGGGTCTTCCTTAGACTATGAACTTAGCTAATACCAAATCCCCACAGAGCTCCCAAAGGAAGAGTTTTGCACCCCAAACTGGTCCCCAGCACTAAATTCAGTTTTCCCTTCTCCTAACCAGTGCCCCTGTGCCCTCCACGCCAACCACTGTGAATCTAACTGTTGGGATGCAGCCTGATACACACTTGCAAAACCTATTTTGATGCTATTAAAGTCAATGTCACAAACCATCCTGTCCCAGTATTGCTGCACAATCACCCCACAAATATGGAGCTTTGCTAGTATCCACTTGTATCACTTTTTAAAAGATGTTTCCAATAGAAAAACAAGAAAATGGGGGCAGGGGAGATATACTTTTTGATAACGCAATTGTGATTTTATTTTGTCCAATGCATCAATAAATAAATTCGAAGTCTGAAAAAAAATCCACAAAAAATGATACTGCCAGAATGTAGATCTGGAACTCCAGAAGATTTCAAACTACTAGTATTACAGACCTCAGAATTCACTAAAAAATAGCGTAACCCTGTCCCACCTCCACCTCTAAATTAATAGATTGATGCCCTAACTCCTAGAATGCTGTATTTAGAAATGGGGCCTCGAGTGGGCCTCCTGCAGAATTTGAGAGCAAAAGAGGAAAAACATATCCTTATTTTCATTTGTAAGTCAAAGACAATTAGGTATTCTTTCCTTTTTACTTCTGGATCAAGTTTTGTCCACTCTATTCAGGATAACATGTTATAATATTGCTGAATATGATCAGTGAAGAAGACATGGTTCTTGCCCTCAGTGTCCTAGTATATCATTATGGGAGCTCGTCATTCAAGTACCCAGAGTGGGAGATGGTTGAATTTTCTCATGTGTGCAAAACAGGAGAATAAAATTTTCTTTCCTTTTACAGTGATCCATTACATGTGTTAGGAAGAATCTAGCACAATTCAGGGCTCAGGGAGTAAATAATTCGGATGAGGTAAATATGATAAAGATCGATCATCAGCTGTAAGACTGGTAACATTGACAGAAAGTCGCTGTAATATTTCACTCCATCCCCACCTCTCCTCCCCAGGGACTACTATAGATAGCAGGTGCAAGTGGAAAATGATTTGTTTGCAGTTCAATTTAGTAGGGACACATAGAATGTAATAGAAAGATTAAAAAAAAATGCCTCTCCTGTCATTTATTTTTATGAAGACAATTTCTAAATGTATTATTTATATATTTTTCTTTGATTTCCTGGAAACAAACATTAGATTTCTCTTAATTCAATTCCAATGAAAGAGTTTCTTTTGCCATGTGTAAGTCATCGAGTCCCACCTTTATATGATTTTCTCTTCTGCTTTGGTTTTCCTTTTTCAGAGAAATTAATAATTATCTCAAGTGTGATTAAAGAAAAACCAAATCTCTGGATTTCAAAGATTTTCAATTTCAAATGGTGATGGTTTGCTATTAATTCCAGATTGACAGCAAATTGTGTCTTTCTGAAGCATAAATGTATATGATACAATTAAACTGTAACATACTGTGCCTTCTTCACACTGATGTTAGGACCACTGGTGTGTCTGAAACACTACCTTGGAAAAGGGAGTGTTATATTTTCTTAGATGACCTTATATCACTTATATCACTGCATATTGACTGATAACAAGATATCTATAGGAATATCTGGCCTTAACAGTTCATTTTGTGGAAATAAGAATTTGCAAAATATGAAGCAGGACAAATTTGCTTAATTGCTAAGAGGAGAATTCATCAAATGGTCCATTTATAAAGCAAACTTTTAGCTTTTATTCCAGGCAGAATATCAAAATAGTCAAGCTTCTTGCTGGCACCCCAAAATTAACTCTGAAGGAATTATAGAAGCAAGAGGGAAACAGGGATTCCAAGAAAATACTGAAAAGATAGTGAGAACATCTGAGGAGAATAAAGTTTCTCATGACTTCTCGTATGTGTATATGGATGGATGTGTGTGTGTGTGTGTGTGTGTGTGTGTGTGTGTGTGTTGTGTATGGTGAATGTGAAGTAGAGGAGAATGCTGCATCCAACAGCAGTGGTTGGTCTAAAGTAATGCCTGTTAGTTCTTACTTTTGTCTCAAAATAATCATTGATTTCTCTTTATTGCAAAATTCTGCAGCAACAGAAAAATACTTGCCCTAGTGCTATATGTCAGCAAAGTAGCATCAAGGACTCATAAGAACCATCCTGTGTAAAGAACTCATGATAATAAGGTCATGCGCGATAGCACACTCCAGTGCTCTTATAGTCACACCTTCTTACTTCCTAGTGTTGTATGGTTCAAATTAGCTTGACTACTTCCTCCCAATGCTATTTTTTTTCCTGAAATGTAATCTGAGGAGTGGATATAATTCTGGGATTGACTCATAAAACATGTAAGAATAATAGTAAATATATATAAACCCGCTTCATAAATGAATTGCAAGAATCCTAACAAAATATTAACTCACCAACTTCAAAAATATATTAAAAATATGAACAAATACAGTTATATGAGGACTGCAAGAATAATTCAAAATTGGAAAACTCATTGGTAAAATTCATCATATTATCAGACTAAAGCAATGTAATATGACACAAAATACATTATTAAATTCAAATCCTATTAGTAGTTCTTTTTAAAAAAGAAAAAAATGGAAGAGATTATTAATTTGGTAAGAAGCATATATTGCATATATATACCAAATATAATGGCTATTGGAGAAACTCTAGGTTTATTTCATGTAATATTGGGAACAAGAAAAGAATGACTAATACTATTATTTGACATAGTACTGGGGAGATCCTAATCAAAGCCATAAGAAAAGAAAATACATATATATGCATATGTATATATATATAATATTCTTAACTTTTGTAAGAGAAGTAATATTATTGTTTTCAAATGATATGATCATCTATCTAGGGAATACACCAAAATCAACAATTTTGCTAGATGTGTTAGCAACTTACAAAAATACCATTTTTATTACTGGGCACATTCAACTAGAATATGTGATTTAAGAAACACTTATAACAGTTAAAAAAACTATAAAGTATCTGGAAAACGAAAAATTTTAAAAATATTTTTTAGAGAAAATATTAAAACTTTAATAAAGAATATAGTAGAAGATATGATTAAATTGAGAGTTTTGTAATGCTTTTAAAATGTACATGATAACATAAAGATATCAATCCTAAACTATCTGATAATTATTTATTATAATTCCAGTACAAATGTTGAGTGGCTGATGAATGACTTACTGTTTACAAGAAGAATTGGCCAAGCATGGTGGCTTACACCTATCACACAGCACTTTGGGAGGCCAAGGCGGGCTGATTCCCTGAGCTCAGGAGTTCAAGACCTGTGCAACATGGTGAAACCCGTCTCTACTAAAAATACAAAAGTTAGCTGGGCATGGTGGTTTGTGACTGCAATCCTAGCTACTATGGAGGCTGAGGCAGAAGGATCACTGGAAACTGGGAGGTGGAGGTTGCAGTGAGCCGAGATTGCACCACTGCACTCTAGCCTGAGTGACAGAGCGAGACTCCATCTCAAAAAAAAAAAAAAAATCAATTGGATTATCTTTTCATACTAGTTATTAAGATAGGCTTCAAAACTTTGTTGACAAAAATTTAATGTCATTGTAGGAACAGATAAATCAACTGATGGATGTGAATAGAAAATTTAAGAGATAGATCAAACAACGTAACATTAAAAAGCATTAAAGGGCAGGGCGTGGTGGCTCATGCCTGTAATCTCAATACTTTGGAAGGCTGAGGAGGGCAGATCACGAGGTCAGGAGATAGACACCATCCTGGCCAACATGGTGAAATCCTGTCTCCACTAAAAACACTAAAATTAGCTGGGTGTGGTGGTGTGCACCTGTAGTCCCAGCTTCTCGTGAGGCTGAGGCAGGAGAATCACTTGAACCAGGGAGGCAGAGGTTGCAGTGAGCACTCCAGCCTGGCGACAGAGTGAGACTGTCTCAAAAAACAAAACAAAACAAACAAACAAAACAAAACAAAACATTGGAGGGAGTACAGATTATAGAAATATTTTAAAGGATTATGTATGTTAGACAAGATGTCAAAAGTATTAACACATGTAAGTATAATGTGTGCACTACAGGTATAGACACATTTATATACTAGTCACAGTACAGAAGCGTATTTGATGCAGTATTTTCTTACTTAAAATTTAACAGTTAATCTTTATTCTGATCGCTTTCTTTCATCTCATTATGTATCTGTGATACAGAAAGCAGCCTATGTCAGTATGCAAAGCTTGCAAAACTGCTAGACTTCATTAAGAAATTAATAAAGATGTGCAAACAAGAATAGCTGCCTTGCCAGTTCCCGAGAAGCACTTTTTCTCTTTTCAAGAATGAATTCCTTCCCTTCTGCTTGGAATTCAATAAATAACAGCTGAAATTCATAGGAATATCAGATTTACATTACTTAAAAATTCCATCACTCTTCTTCCCAATTCATCCCTGCCTCTTACAAATCAGAAAGTCCAATTTACCTCAGAACTCATTAATGTAGGGTAACTCCCAGGCTTGAAACTTGTCATTGTCATCAATTTTGCTTTTGATCCACTTTCAGAGGTCTTAGTCTACAGGCAGACATTCTAGATTTGGTTTTAACTGCAGAAGTGGCAACACCAAATCCTCTATGGCTATTGTTAAGTACTCTCAGAGTTTCCTAGATGGCTTTTAGCTACAGGGAAGAAAAGCATTTTACTTTAAAATCTTCCCCCTAGTGGTAAATAACTCCTTTCATGTTGTCATTAGGTAGTTCTGTGGTCTCCTAATATTTGATTCTCCAGAATGACTTCTAATGTGCTACAGAATATGAAGCTGTATGTGGAAATTGCTTCCTTAGGTGAAAGATGCATGATAGATACTACATTTAAATTACCTGCATAAACGTGACTGAGTAGATTGAGTTTTGACTGAAACATTTCTAAAAGTCTTTTTTTGTTTTTGACCTCAGTGCATTTCATCAGGTAAATTGCATTTTATGTTGATGATCTTTAATAAAATACTTTTTAACCTCAAGGTCAGTGCTATAATTTTTTTGGCCAATTTAAAACTTTTGCTATGTCTTCTCATATAGCTGTATGTTTTAGTGTTACAAAAAGTTTCTGATGTGAAAGTACGCACACACATATATTCATAGCTTTTCAGTTTTCTACTAAAAATAATTCCAGTATAATTATTTCCAAAAGTCATAGATATGGGAATTAATTATATTACTTTAGAATGAAAGGTAAAAATTTATTTAAATTTCAAACTGGATAAAAGTCCTTTTGGGATGATAAAGCTGTCTATATGTTAGCTTCTCAGCTTAAAATAAACATATTAAGATAATTACTCCCAGTAAAAGTTATCAATAGACTTTGGAAAATCATAGTTAAAATATACTGAATATATCACTTTATCACTGACAAGGTATAATGTGTTGTTCACCTTGTCAATGATAAAGTGATATATTCAGAACTAATAAAATGTTCACCTTGAAACAAAGGAGATATCACTTACCAGTGGTTTCCAAAGCAGGATGAAGTATTTATTTCATCTGCTGAAAGAAGGACGGTGGAGAGAGAAAAGGTTAGAGCCGTATATATGAAACACCTATTTCCTGTTTTGGCAAATGCTGGTTGTGCAAGTAAGTCTAGATCAACAAGGCCTGAAACAGGATTTGTCATGCCAATAGTCTCAAGTTTCATTGCTGGTTTTCTAATCATGATTTTGACATTATTTGGTGATCCCTCAAATGACTTTTAAACATAAATTGCTATATCAAAATTCGTAATTGTGCATTTATTCTTTGAAGCTCATATATTACAATTCATCTATATTTTTGCCTGTCAATACTTAAAAATTCTTAGCCAAATTATTATCATCGCATCATCAGAGTTTTCAGAATTACATCTGTTGGATTGAAATTAAGCTCATAATTTTCGTGAACTCTAGAGAACACAACTTTTTTTTACAGCTATCTCAATTGTTTATTAATAATCTATTGGACATTGTTGCTTTGGAGAATAATTTTATCTTTAATGTTTGTAAATACAAGGCCACAGTGACTTTCAGAACTCAATAGTCAAACACGCCATAACTCATTGATATTTCTATGTTCAAAGATGTGCTGTATTTACTTTTATTTTCTGGTTGTATAAAATTAAACATAATATTGATCTCCATGATAACTTACCATTATTTGGTTCTGTTCATTTATGGAATTCTTCAACCCTTCCAGGCTTGTTTCCATAGCACAATAATGAAGTGAGGTGGACTAACAATTTCAGATTTCCTCTACCTCTAAAATACAATAATCTTAAATACTGAGTTTATATGAATGAAGAAGCATAAATTCATAAATTACAAGTAGCATATACATAGCACTGGCAGGCCTTTCTGCATGCTCACGTTGGCATAAAGATTGCACCATGTAATGCATAATTCAATAGTTTCTGTTCATTTTCATGTTTACATTTAGCTTTACTGATTTTTGTGACAAAATGTATAATCACAGATCAATGTCTATTCAATAGGCATATTGTTTAATTATAGTTAATTTTGAATTCAAGAATTAGATACTTTTAAATGATTGTTATAAAAGAGTTGAGAACTCAGAAAATCAGGTTGGATTTTACGATTAAAAAATGGTTAACCATTTGCTGCCATGTCTCTGATTAACTCCTAGAATTTGTTTACTTTATGAACATGTGAAGTGGAAGCTCTTAAGCCAAATTAGCCACTTGGAAAAAATCACCTTGGAACTACCTTCTACATAATCCTCTTTCTATGGCAAAATGTATTTTGTGGGCAAGGCCAGACTCAGAAGCATCCACAGCCCATTCTCTTCTCTACTTAATAGTGTAGGATATTGTTAAAAGCTTAAAATTTCTGTTCTAATGGAAATGGGCTAAATTTCTGTGCTAATGTGTATTAGGAAATTTTTATATTTTATTATTTTATTTTATATTTTATTTTATTTGAGGCAAGATCTCATTCTGTCACCAGACTAGTGTGCAGTAGTTAGATCAGAACTCATTGTAGCCTTGAATTTTTCTGGGCTCAAGGTATCTCCCACTTCAGCCTCCCAGTATCTGGGACCATGGATGTGCACTACTATACCCAGTTAATTTTTTAAAATGTTGTAGACACAGGGTCTTGCTATGTTGCCCAGGCTAGTATAGAACTTCTGGTCTCAAGCAATCCTCCTCTCTTGGCCTCCCAAAGTTCTGGAATTACAGGCATAAGCCACTGTACCCAGCTTATTAGGAAATGATTATTCTGATTATATGTTTTCATATTTATCTGTGAATGGGAATAATCTTATTTTTATTTAATTGTGATATGTAATATGTGTAAGCTGCCTTCCATGTAGTAAGAATTTCTAAAGTGTTAATTTTCTCCCACTTTATGCACTTTTCTTCTGTATTTAGACAAACCTGCCCTAATATTTGTATGTCGTGGGATTGCATTTGAGTTTTAGGAGATGGTTTGACTTACTAAGCTATAGACATTTCTGTGAGAATTTACTATGAGAAGTAGATACAAAACAGTATAAAAAGGAAAAATATTTTTGCCTCATTATTCAAAGTTGTTAGTTTTTCTCTATGATTTTACTAAGAGTTATGACTAAATAATTACTATACGCACCATGATGTGGGGGATATTTTGCTTATCAGATATTGGGGCATTTATTATAAAGCTAAATAAGTATATGTGGTCTATTGGGGTCACAAAATACCATACACACATTGGACTGACAGATTGACTTCAATCTGATCTTGACAGTCCCAAATGGCTATTTCTAGTCACCATTATTCCCTCATCTCCCATGATTAATTTGTCTTTTCTGTATTTATATATCCCAAGGTCATTGTTGATCCTTCATGACCCATGTCTTCCAACTTTAGCAGTGAGTGTCTTCCAGCTCTTATTTAGATATCTAAGTTCCATCTTAAAAGAGCAAATAGTTTGTTCCTGTGTATACATTTTAATTTTTTCCCACTATTCTAATGAAACTTATCCGTGAGTCTCTTAGTAACTGTTGCTATTAATCATTACATTCTGTATAAGGAATGCTCTTTTTTCTTACTCTTTAAAATTATTCTTCTATTTCTACTCTTCGACTAGTACAGTGTAACCAGATTGGCTATAACATGAATAAATAAAGCATAGCTTCCATCTCTTTCTAGCCAGCCCTTCTCTCATCTTAGCTACAGCAACATCTGGATGCTGCCTTCCTGGGATTTCTATGCTGATCACCCAAAACTGATTAGTTATTACAAGGGCAACTAGGATGCCTGCCTTACAGCTGAATTCTTAACCCAGCTTTTTATGACTTTTGCTTCCCCATTATTACCAACTACCTATAATTTACTGATTACAGTCTTTGGAAATTGCCTTTCTTTTTTCTGAAATGTGAATTTTCATATCATAGGTTGGCTTTAATGACTGAAAAGCATAATATGTGTATAAAAATGTACTGATACATAATTAAACTATTAGTACAATGCTTGGCATGTGATGCTCAGTAGAGGAATTATTAACATTTTTATTATTATCCGTTCCAAAGCCTGGTATTTCCTGAGTACATAAAATGCTTCCACAAATGCATTTTGTTTGATTGAATTGCCAGTTCAGGAGTCTTTATAAGAACTCTTTCTCCTTTTAGGTATTTTAGGAAAGAATCATATTTAGCCAGAAATTCAAGTGTTTAAGGTACAATTCTATCAAAGCCAGTCAGGGTGACTTTAATAAAATGATTGAGCATCTCTCATTTTCTGTATCCTCACCAATAAATTAAGGAGCATAGACCCAGATGTAGTTTAGAATTAGAATTAATTTAACTATGTTCTTACTAATAAACAGTGTATTTATAAATCAGTTGTTTTATTAAATTATCCTTTAATATAATAATTTATTGACTTATTAATTTCCAAGAAAGGTATAGTCTATGTGTCAATTTATCTGCATTGTTCCCTTTCTTCCTCAGTCCCTTTGGTTAATATCCTGATTCCTTCTTGTCACTCATATGCCTAATTATATGAGAGGAATATCAGAATTGTAAATTACTTATGTGTTTTACTGTTCAGTGTGTGATCTGTTACACACACGCAAACACAGATGCACACACACATATAATGACCTAAGTCACATGATCTTAGGTCAGGTTTCCAAGAAACACACTGAGACACAAATTAGATTACCTGTGATTTATTGAGGAAGCACACTGCAGCAGAAAGGAAAAGAGTGAAGCAGGACAGGGAAGGACAGCTAAGGAAGAATGTGATCTCAGGGAAAGTCTAGTCCTTCCTGATTAATAGAGGCAGTGCTCCAGACAGTCTTTTTAAACTTAGGATCAGTCAGTCATTAGTAGCAGTGGGGAGATGACAAAGTAACTCACATCCGTAAAAGGCAATTCTCTTGAGAAGGGGCAGATGTGCACACAATAACTTAATTCTCACAGCATCTGGGGGTTAGAGGCGTTTCCTCTGGAATGGGATCTCTGCAATACCTAAATAGCATCCACCATAATATGGGATAATATTTGCATTATTACAATAGTTACATAATATAAAGATGATGTAAAAAATAGTGAAGGCACTTATCTTCTACATCATTCACCTATCTCATCTGAAAAATATAGGGGCAGACAAAATAACTTTAAACATCCTTCCATATTCAAAATTTTGTATGTCTTTGTTTAAGGAAAAGAGAAAACAAGGTTCTATCTTGCTTCTCTTAGTAATTGGTTGTATTTGTTTGCTAAGTCATTGACTCTTGCTAGTCTTGGTTTTAATACAATTCTGTTTTCTTGCCTGTGAAATAGAGACAAAAATAATACCTAATGTTGTGAGGATCAAATGGTGGTGTGTAAGAAACATTTTTTAACTGTACTAACCTGAGTGCTAAGAGAAGTGAAAAATTATGTCCCTGAGTTACTGAAGCAATAAGACCAGCATGTAAAAAAAAACCTGTAAAACAACATATGAATCCACATGATTGGTGATAATATATGTACTGTCCATTGTAATGGTTATAAGAATTTAAGTAAAGGAATACACTTTGTGGGTAAATAAAAGATGTATATATACCAAAAGTTGAAGATGAGTTGTTATTAATTGATGAATAAACTTTGGGGCCTAATGAAGTTAACAAATTCATCTTTGATGTTTTTCAAATGTATGTATTTTTAAAATTGACATATAAAATTATGTGTATTCATCATGCACAACATGTTTTGTGGAACAGTAAGTCTTTATATAACTTCATAAATAGATCCTTGGCAATGATGTATAATAAAAGCATTTTTTTCTCATCGACATTGTAATGAAATGAGGTTGAACAAAGCGATGTTATTAAAAGATGTGCTGTTAAAAGTGTGTGTTAAAAGTTGCAGTTTCCAAAAGCTTATTGACTGTGTTAAATGAGGGATTACTGTATAAATACATTGTGGAATGGTTAAATCTGAATAACTAACAAATGTATTACTTCTTTTAGTTATCAGTTTTGTGGTGAGAACATTTAACATCCACTCTTCTAGCATTTTTTCAAGAATACAATATATTGTCATTAACGACAATCACTATGCTGTAAAAATAGATCTCTTGAACTTACTCCTCCAAACGGTAAATGCGTGTTCTTTAACTAACATCTTGACATTCCTTCCTTCTTACGTCGAACCCTAAGCTCTAGTATCCACCATTCTACTGTTTTCTTGACATGAAATTTTTTAGATTCCACACGAGTGAGATCATACAGCATTTGTCCTTCTGTGTCTAGCTTATTCCACTTAACATAGTCTCCTTCCAATTCACTCATGTTGTCATAAATGGTAGGATTTTCTTATTTTTATGAACAAATAGTATTCCATTATGTGATATATATACACACACACACACATACACATACACACACACACATACAAATGTGTTATATATGTGTGTGTATATATGCATATATATATTTTATTTTTCCATTCATTTGTGGATAGACACTGGGCTGCTTCCTTATCGTGGCTATTGTGAATATTGCTTCAATAAACATGGGAGATAGATATCTCTTCAATGTACTGATTTCACTTCCTTTGGATACAGATCCAGCAGTAGCATTGTCAGATAACATGGTAGTTCTATTTTTAATTTTTATAGGAATCTCTGTAATGTTTTTCATAATGACTGTACTAATTTAAATTCCTACCAGCCAACCCAACTTCATTGGTAGTAATAGACACCTAGAAAAGAGTCTATTATTAACAGATGTTACTCTTTGTTTTCAGTTTCTTTACAGTTATACTTGGATAAGAAATGGTCTCTGGTACATGGAGGTTTATATTAGACATTTGCTAATGATAAGTCAGTTAAGGTGGAAAAATATGACCCTGCATACATAATTAATTCCAATGTATTGAGTAAAAGCATCATATCTCTTGGCTTATTCTCCATTTTAAATAATTCTGTTTATATATTTATTTGAAAAAATCAACCAGTCTGTGACAATTTCCCTCTTCAATAAAATAATTTTTAAACTTTTATTTTAGGTTCAGGGTACATGTGCAAGTCTGTTATAGAGGTAAACCAGTGCCACAGGGGTTCGTTGTAGAGATTTTTTTGTCACCAAGGTACTAACCCTAGGACTAATATTTCTTTTTTCTGATCTTCTTTTTCCTTCCAACCTCCACACTCGAGTGGGCCCCAGTGTTTGTTGTTTCCCTCTTTGCATGGTTGCTTTATAGTGTCACTGGTCTATGTACTTAAGTGTGTTTTTGTTTTGGCTAGTAACCATATTTCCTTCCCATATTTAGTGCTTTTTTTCAAGATACCTCGTAAGGCAGATCTGGTGACAAAACCTCCCTCAGCATTTGCTTATCTGAAAATGATCATTTCTCCTTTGCTTAGGAATCATAACTTGGCTGGATATAAAACTCTTGTTTGAAAATTTTTTTCTTTAAGAATGTTGAATATAGGCTCCTGATCTCTTCTGGCTTGTAGGGTTTCTATTGAGAGGCCTGCTGTTAGCTCGATTGGGCTCCCTTTGTAGGTGACCTGCCCTTTCTTTCTAGCTGCCTTTGACATCCTTTTTTTCATTTCCACCTTTGAGAATCTGAAGATTATGTGTCTTGGGGACAATGTTCTTGTATAGAATCTTGCTGGAGTCCTCTGTATTTCCTAAATTTCACTGTTGATCTCTCTAGTGAGATTGGGGAAGTTATCATGGACAAGGTCCTGAAATATGTTTTACAAGTTGTTTGTTTTCTCCCCATGCCTTTTGGGGATGCCAATGATTCATAGATTTTGCCTCTTTACATAATATTACACTTCTCGGAGGTTTTGTTTATTCCTTTTCATTTTTTTTCTTTATTTTCATCTGATTGTCTTTATGTTTCAAGATTCTTCTCTCAGCCTGGCCTATTCAGTTGTTAATATTGTGAGTGCATTATGGAATTCTTCTAGTGTGTTTTTCACATGCCAGGCTTGTCTTGAACTCCAGACCATAGGTGATCCGCCCGCCTCAACCTCCCAAAGTGCTGGGATTACAGGTGTGAGCCACCGCATCCAACCCTTAGTTTGCTTTTATTGGATTTTGCTGTCCTCCTGAGTCTTGGTGATCTTCACTTCTATCCATATTCTAAGTTTCATTTCTGTCATTTCAGCCAACTCAGCCTCATTAAGAACCCTTGTTGGAGAACTAGTGTGATAGTTTGGGGACATAAGATACTCTGGCCTTTGAGTTGCCAGAGTTCTTGCATTGGTTCTTTCTCATACCTGTGTATGGGTGTTCCTTTAGCTGTGGTGTCGATTGAATACAGTCTATAGACTTCTTTTCTGGATGTTTTCACAGGGTTGAGGCTTTGTACAGGGGCTTTTTTTATTTGTAGCTGGCTTCTTCCTTGTCTTTGGTTCACAGGGATGTATGTTAGCAAGGTATTTTTGGTGCTGCAGCTTTAGGATGGGATCCACTCGTCATAGGCAGGCTCTTGCTCAGTCATGCGGCTCTCTTACATTTTCTCACAGTTGCAGCCATACTCCCTCTCAGTACTCTGAAAGTGTGGGCTCTTCTTCCACTTGAGTGTTGGTTGAAGATCATGGCTTGACATTCCCAGACTGTCTAGCACTACCACAGCTCTGGAGAGATCTCAGGGTTTATGTTTCCTCCCTAACTTGAAGGCAGAAGAGGAAGTAACCTTAGTAGTGGTTGTAGACAAGGTCTTTTCCCTGTCTCCTAGGGGCTCCACCCCAGAGAGTTGCAGGTCAGCAATTGCTCAGTGTAATCAGCTCAGGATGGGGGTCTATGTGGTTGGCCCAAGCCATGAGTTCTGTGCCTGGTGGCAAGCAGGGTGGGTGAATGGGACGTGTAGGAGATAGACTGGTCTTCTTTCCTCTGGGTTGACTGCTGCTTGTTGGAGCTGTGGGTAAGGCACTTAGATTCTTTGCTCCTTCATTAGTATGGATAGTACCACTGCTACTCTCTCTGCAGTGACAGAGAGGCTTTCAGTTGCCCCAGGGGCTTCACCTCTGAGAAACATGAAGCCAGCCAGTGCAGTTGTGTGGATTCCTTGCTGGCATGGGCTTGGGGCTCTGCTCATTGTGGACCAGGGGTTTGAGGGCTCTCCAGGAGGAAAGACTGTTCTCCTCTTCATACGGTGATTGTGGCATGGTGTAAGCTTGGGGGTAGCCTTTAAGTCTTTTCTTCCCCAGAGCAAAGGCAGCAGGGATAGAACCACTGCTGTGGCAGTTCCAGAGGGGCTGTCAGATGCTTCTGGGAGCCTCTCCACAGGGAAACTCTGAGCCACTACCAGTAGGTTATGCTCAGCTGTGGGTGGTGTGATTGTTCTTTGTTCATGAGCTGGGAGCTCTGCCTGGTAAAAAGAAGGGGGTGGGAGTTCCCAGCAAAAAGCAGCTGTGCATCTCTCTGTATGGTGGCTTTGATATGCTGGAGGTGCCAATGTAGTGACTAGCCCCTTTGTTCTTTTCCCAGCCCAAGGGCTGTTAAGATGGTACCCCTGCAACTACAGTGGTGCAGAGGTTGCAAGCTACCTGTGGGATTTTATCATGAGAGAAATACTGGCTGCCTCTGATCGAAGTGGTCAGGTTGGAGTAGGGTGGTTGTGCTGGAGACCCAGGCTGTTTAGACCCATCCAGTGAGGAGATATGGGATCAGGGACCCATGTAAAAGACAGTCTGGCCACTTTTCCATAGGGCTGCTGTAGTATGCAGTGGATCCACTCCAGTCCCTAGTCACCTTGAGTTTTCTAGTACTTGAAGGTATCAATAGTCTGTGAAACAGCAAAGATGGCAGCCTGTCCCTCCCTCTGGGACCTCTGTCTCAGGAAGGTTTGGAACTGCTGCCAGCTGGAAAACACTGGCAGGGGTGGTTGTAGACCTCAATTGAGAGAGGTCTGCCCAGTGAAGGGAAATGGGATCCGAGACCCACGTGGAAAAGCAGTCTGGTTACCTCTCTGTATAACTGCTGCATTTTACCAGGGAACTGCCCTAGTCCCTAGTTGTTTCAGATTCCCCAGGGCTCAGAGGCATCAATGGTTAAGCCTGTGAAAGATGGTGGCCCACGACTACCCTTGGGAGCTTGGTCTAAGGGAGGTGTAATACTGCCGCTCATGGCTGACTGGAGTTCTAAGCCAGTGGATCTTACCCAGTGTGGTGCCATGGAAGCAAGGTCTGCAGACTGTGGCTACTGAGTCCCCTGGATTCAGCCCCTTTCCTAGGAGTATGTATGGAAGTCTAACCTTCCATTTTTCCAGAGTTACAACCACTTTTATTGAAAAGCTCATGTATCTAAAGATCATGGAGCTCTGTTTTGTGTCTGAGCAGCTGCTCTTCTAATACTCCGTGTGGCTCTGCGTGTCCATCTGAAGGCCCTGATGGAATGGGTTCACACAGGGATCTCCTGACTCAAGAGTTGCAAAGATCCACGGGACAAGCATTGGTCTCTGGGGGTGCTGGCTCACTCACCACTTCCTTGGGTCGGGGAGACACCCCTGGCTTTGTGTTGCTCCTGGGTGGGCGATCATCCTGCCATTCTTTCCTCCATTCTTTGTGGGTTGAATTGTTTCTCTGATGAATCCTAATGAGTGTACCTGGATATTTCCATGGAAGGTGCTGTATTTACTCACCCCCCTATTTCTCTCCATCAGAGTGGCACACACTAGCTGCTTCTAGTTGGCCATCTGTTATAGATTAACTTACTGTAGCTTGTTTTGTATAGGGTCATATGTGACACTATTATCTCATAATTTTTCACAGTTAGAGTTGTGTTTTTGCTCAAACCTTTAGATCAAAGTTTTAAAATCTAAGCCCTGAACCACTGCTGGAAAGAATCAAGTATTGGGAATTAAGTAACTGAAGGACAACCCAAAACAGAAGTCCTGATTTCTGACAAGAATCAATTTTCTCTTTTTTTCTGTGAACTTTGACATATGTGACAGGACTGTGTCCATAATCTGAGTATGGATATAAGCATCACTAGAACTAGCGGTTCAACAAATAGTTAGATATGCAGAAATTAATACCATCCATTGCATTATTTTGAAATATCTGGGACAATTGTATGTGTGTGTGTGTGTGTGTGTGTGTGTGTGTGTGTGTGTATGCATAATTGGCAGAAATAGTATCTTTATTGTTGCTGAAAAACTAGAAAGAAGGAAGATGTATTTTGCTATTTGAGGAGGAAGTTTGAGAATCCTGTGGGCAGTGGCATAATTTATCCTGTGAGTGGCATAATTTCTAATGATAACATATTTTGTTCTTGGGAAATAAACAGATCAGTGCTTACACATGAACAAAACATTAAAAAATCAGAAATTAATAGTGAATAATTTGCAGGTAACCTTTTGGTGGTGTTTTCTTAAGTTTGGCAGTATTTTTCAATGAAAAGGACTGTAATTGGATAGCCAGCTTGTACAGGTATTGTATTACTGCTATTTTATTTAAGCCCAGGGTTTAGAATTATGAATGTAGTCTTTGATTAATCTTACCTAACAAGAAGTTCTCAGTATCCCTGAGCATAAAAAGGCATTGTATCTTACAAATGATGACAAGTTTCACTTTAATGATGAGAATTAAATAATGTTTGCTTTCTTTTCTAATTCTTCTTTGCTGTCATATTTAACATTTTAAGAAAAAGATATTTATCAAAAAAAAATTACCACTCTCAACTTTTGTAGCATAAGTTTAACTTCTGACTAATTGAGTTATATAAATTGAAATTGTTGTAATTATCAGTAGTATCTTTTATGTATCCAATGAGAGTTATACTTTAAATTAAAAATTTGATAAAAAGCACTTAGGTATATGTCATCTGTCATTTCACACATTCTAATTGCTCATGACTAGTTCCTAAAATATTCAAATGTCAAATTAAAAAGTCATTATTATATTGAAAATGTTGCAAACTTTTTGAACATTGACACACTGTTGCATTTTTTTGACCAATCAGATTACAAGTCTTTACATATTAGTGGTGGCATATGTGAATGGGAATAAATAATTTGTTTTAGACAGTCAACCTTGGTGGCATAAGCTTATGTTTCTTTGTTGGGAACAATTGCAAAAGGCCAAAGTGTTTCCTAAGATGAAAGATAGACACATGTAAGGCAAGACTGTATTTTCTTTATAGCTCATTTAATTTCTTTAAATTTTTTATCTCTACAATTTCTTTCTGATCCCTAAGCCACAAATTATACTCTATCTCTTGGTTGCTCAGGTATTTTTCTTTCACTTTACCTCCCTAATGCTTTCATCTTAAAGTTTTATTGGAATCAATATGAAGATAATTGATGGTGAAAAAAACTTTGGTTATCTCTCCATGTGTGAATACACAAATATAAATGTTATTAGAACATTTGTTTCTCCAAATAGTATCATTTTCTTTTTGAAATAGTTATGTTAAAAAAAGGTCATCAAGGTAGGCCTCAGTAGAAATGTGGTGATGTAATTATTGCTATTAATTTGCTCACTTGAAGTTACATAATTTCTCCAGCTCCAGCTAGGAAACTGTTCTGGATATCTACCTCATAAATAAAGACTAGGAACCAGGTAAGTTATTTCTTTGTTTTTTGTGTGTTTAAAAGAAACACAAATTACGTATTTTGCTACACACCTTCAGTTTGAGTAGAGGTCAGTAGCGATGTCTTCCCTCTGACCTATATGGGTATATCTTGGCAGCTTGACTAGGGTTAGAGGATGTAATTCCAATATGGTAACCACATGGCTGGCTGGCTAATGCCAGCCCTGTAAGACCTGGGCCTGGAAATCATACCAGCATCATTTCTATCATATTCTATTGGTCAAGCAGTCACAGATCCCAGATTTAAGGAAAGAAGACTTAGACCACACCTCTCAAGTGGTAGGGTGTCAAAGAATTCTGGGATCATGTTTTAAAAGCTTCATATTACCTTTAAAAGGTTGGCTTTTTTTTTTCTTAAACAAACTTGCCTCCTGCCTCTGACATCAGTGGCCCATATAATTTTCTCCTCTCTAGCTTCTTTCCAGAAACTCTAGAAACATTCTCACTTTATAATATAGAGCATTTCAGCTCCCTCCATCATTGTATTCAAATGCTTGGGGTCTAACCTAGCTACGCAAGATCCCAATAACTGGGCCAATGCACAGGCCAGAGAGAAGCTTGGAAGTGTCTGGCTTTTCCTTCCCCTTCTGCTACAATGTCTGTGAAGGGAAGAGTGAAACAAAGCGGTTTACTTCTCTCTAATATAAACTATGTTATTTTACCTAGAAACAATGTTGGTCAATTCTGGTCAAATAGACTTTTTGCCCTGTTTCCTTTGCACAAGCACATGGTTCCCTGTCTTATGTGGATGCGTTGAAAACGGCTTCCTTCTTCTCCTCCCTGGGCTTTGTCTTCCCTTGGGCCAACATGACTTGACTCTGTAAATCCTTTTCTTCAAACTCCTGCTACCACATTCCTATAAGAGCTCAGTTATGAGACTGTAAAATTAAAAATCAGTTATTTGCTTTCAGGACACAATGTCTGTACAGGCACTGGGTAAGCATTCTCACCCTAAAAGGGAGAAATCAGCCAAAAGAAAGGATTTCTTGCAAGTTCAAAACCAAGCAGGGCACACATAAAGTCTGAAAGCTCCAGAATAATCTCTCTTGACTTTATGTTCTTTATTGTGGGCACACTAGTGAGCTCCCAAAGTCTTGGTCAGCCCCATCTCATGGCTTTTCCGGAGGGCAGCCCATGTGGCTGCTCTCACAAGTTGAAGTTGAATTCATGTGGCTTTTTCAGGCTGAAGTGGCATACTGTCAGTTGCTCCACCTTTTTGGGGTCCAGACATTGGCCCTACTTCTTCAGCCTCATTAGGCATTTCCCAAGAAGGGAACACTTTGTAGTGGGTATGGCCCTATCTGTGGCAGATGTCTGCTTAAGTACCCAGGCTTTCCTGTACATCCTCTGAAAGCTTTGCTCCGCGGAAATTTCTTCTGCCAGACAGCCTAGGTCATTACTCTTAAGTTTGGCATTATACAAAGCCATAGGGCATGGACACAATGAAACCAAGTTCTTTGCTATGATGTAATAAGGGTTACTTTTACTTCACTTCCCAGTAAATTTCGCATTTTCATCTGAGATCTCCTTAGCATGGTCTTTACTGTTTAGATTTCTGTCATCATTTTGTTCACAACCATTAAACCAATTTTTAAGATGTTCCAAACTTTCTCTGTTTTCTTTTTTTTTTTACTTCTTCTGATTCTTCTAACTCTTCTAACCTCTGCTTATTTCCAAAGCTGCTTCCACATTTTCAGCTATCTTTATAGCAACAGTCACTTCTTGGTACCAATTCTCTTTGTTCATATCATGTGATTATAATAAAATATCTGAGACTGAGTAATTTATGAAGTAAAAAAGGATTATTTGGCTCACAGTGGTGATGGCAGGAAAGTTTAAGATTAGGCATCTGCACCTGGCGAGGGTTCCAGGCTGCTTCACTCACGACAGAAGGTGAAGGGGAGTTCAGATGTGCAGAGATTACACAGCAAGAGAACAAAGCAGTAGGAAGTATTGGACTCTTCTTAACAATAGACTCTCTAGGGAACTAATAGAATGACAACTCACTCACCTCTGAAGGACTGAATTAATCTGCTGGTGATGGATCTACTCCCATAACCCAAACATCTCCCATCAGGCCCCACCTACAATACTGAGGCCCAAATTTCAACATGAA
Organism: Plecturocebus donacophilus; assembly: GCA_004027715.1. Classification (NCBI taxonomy): domain Eukaryota; kingdom Metazoa; phylum Chordata; class Mammalia; order Primates; family Pitheciidae; genus Plecturocebus; species Plecturocebus donacophilus. Next base: position 51,279 of record PVKP010002217.1, read on the forward strand.
GTTCAATGGGAGCAAACATCCGAACCATTGTCAATGGCCAGCCTACCTAAGATGGTAACTTAGTGTGGCATACCTTACACATGCTCAGGACACTTATATTAGCCTATAGTTGGCCAAAATCATCTAACACAAAGCCTATTTTATAGTAAAATGCTGATTAACTCATGCAGTTTATTGAACATGGCACTGAGAGTGAAAAACAGAGTGTTCACCCTTGTGATTTCCTGGCTGACTGCGAGCTGCAGTTCACTTCCACTGTCCAGCATCTCCAAAGAGTGTCCTACCACACATTGCTAGCCTGGGAAAATATCAAAACTCTAATATTGAAGAATGGTTTCTACTGAATGTCTGTCACTTTTTCACCATCCTAGAACAACCTGAAAAGCCCAGGTTGAATCATCATAAGTTGGTGATCACAGCATTTGCTGAGCACTCAGCATGTATAATTCATTCTGACTTCTGTGGAGAGAAGAGAGAGTATGCAGCTCATTTGGATATGTTAATGTAGTGCTCCTAGAAATAAACAAAAAACAGCAAGGCGCTCAACTTTTATTTTTTTAGGTGTGTAGATTTTTGTCTTGTTTTGTATTGTTTTGTTTTGTTTCACTCTAAACCTACTGACTCAGAATCTCTGGAAGTAGAGTTTAGACTTTGGCATTTTCAGTAAGCTTCCCAAATGATTCTTACGTTTGAGGAACTCTCTTGAAAGCTAAACATGTGTTGAACTACTTGAAACTTTTCCAAAGCTGGTTAGAATGACCATCGAATTTGTGGTACTTTAAAAGTGAAAGAAGACACTATTAAAAAATTATTGCAGAACAACCTATGTATATATACTAGGGATTTCCCAGAAAACCAAGAAATACTTTCATTTTAGTGAGAATGGAATACTAGGATGCACATCTTAAATATAAAATCCAGGACAGAATAGACGTGTTGGATGTATACTACACGGTTAGCTCCAAATTATCCCTACTCATTTCAAGTTAGAACTGCAAACTGTCCCTCCAAGTTATTGCTAGTATCAGCTCATCTTTTACATTTGAAGCATCACAGTCCTAGATTGGACCAGGCCGTCAGTTACACTCCAGATTATACCCTCATTGTTGTTCTTACTCTTTCCAGTTTTTGTCTTTCCTCCATTTTTTCTTCCTCCTGATGCCAGGGCAATGATGCATAAATGATCATTCTATCATGCTTCAAACTGATTGTTTCTACCGATTTAAACTGTAACAAGGAACAGAAAATATACACTATATAATATTAATATGAGTAATAAAATATGTAATATTAAAAATAACAGGGTTCTTATTTAACTGGTATATACCAGACACCATGTGGCAAACTGCTGCTCTCTTTCCCCTTCAGCTTCTCCTTGTCCTACTCTGGAACCACTCTGACTTCTGCTTTCAGAACCCAAATGAACATCCCACAATCTAGCAACCACTAAGTCTCAAACTGGCCCAAAAGTGTCCTGCTGGACCCTGCTTCAGTGCTATGACTTGAAAATGTTTTGCTAGATCAGTGTCTATGTTGTTCTCATTATGGTACATTTTAAAATATCCATTCTGAAAATAAATAATCTGCTTTTCAGAGTATTACAAAATGCTTCATGAATTGGCTCCTTCATACCTCATCTGTTCTGTGATTCAACCTCTCCCACTCTATGCTTCATTGCTGTAGAAAATGTCATCTTCCCTTCCTACGTCTCCATGCCTTTGCACCTGCTTTCCAGACCACTCCTTTTTCCTACTTTTCTTTCCCCTAAACTTTTACTTACTGCTTGTAACTCATCTTGATCAACATTTTTTTTAATAATAGTCTTTCCTAGCTTCTCTAGGCATATTTGAATGCTTTTCCTATACTCACATTTTATTCTGTACATATCTCTAACTCAGTTTTTAAAATATGGCTATTTATTTCTAAATTAATCTTCCTTCTCAACAGCGACATTCTTGACCTCTGGGCTCATATGTTTTTGTGTGTATTTATTCCTAGTCCTTTGTATTTTTCCTGCATATATATTGACTGAATTAATAGAGAAAGCTTACTTGAAAAAATACATAGTTTTTAAAATGTTGGTTAACATTAGTCAGATAGGGATTAATGAACGTGATAAATTTTCAGCTGTACTTTGAAAGAAATAATAGACACGTTAAGAGTGGAGAGGAGGTTGATTTACACTGTCAATGAGAGCAATATCAAAAACAAAAACACAGAAAAATAAGTTAACACAATGGTAGTTGAAGAATCAATGTAGTTTGGGTTAGCAATTGAGTAAGAGAGAAGAAAGAGAATTGTTCTTGCAGCATTTATTCTTTCACGCCAGTTTGAGGAATTTAAAGCTACACTACTGGAACGAGTAAATCCAAAGCTTTATTTCCACACAATAACTGTGGGTTTGTAACAATTAAAACTTTGTTCTTGCCTGGGCTTGGGTCCAACTTTACACAATATCACCATCTGTGTCCCCAAAATGATTCAAATCCATGGTGAGCACTCACTACACTCCTGTGCATGTGCCTTATTTGAGCTCATCTTGTTTTTCTTTCAAAGGTCAACGGATGGCTGCTTTGTCCTGCTTATTCATTGTCCCTTAAGCGTATAATGTAGTTCTTTGCCAAATGTTAATTCCCTTTAAATTAAGGCTCAAGGAATAAAGAAATCCATTTAGCGATTTATCTGGGTGTTTCTCCAGTTGGTCTGGATTTTTATCCTTTGATATATGACCTTTTTATGTTTGCTTTAATACGTCACTGGTGTCCAAAGTTTATGATTCAGTCCTTGTGGCTGTAAAACTATTTCTTGTCCCTCATTGAAGAAAAGACCTCATCTACCTTTAAATGAAGTTTGTAGATTAGCTGAAGTTGTTTATTACTACTTTTTAAAGACTATTATTACTTCTTGAATACTCACAAAGTGAGAACAATCTAACCTTCATCAGGTTAAATAACTTCTAGCCTGAGATTTTACTATTTCTTCCAAGTTACACAAAAATCAAAGTGACCAATGTCCCATTTCATAGTTATCTTAAGCAAAAGGAAAAGTTTTACAACCTGCCTGGGTTTACAAAACAAATTATAATTATAGATTTTTATATGTGAATAACAATTACTGACCTTTTTGTGTGGTGTCAGATCATGTTATTTACTCAAGTGATATTGGCCTTGGAAAGTCTCTTTCTTATATGGGTTAAGGAAATTATTCTTCCGCCTGCTGGAGAATTTTTTAGATTTCATCACCATGTGCCATTTCCCAGGTTTTCAAAACATTTTCTATCTTGGGTTGGGTCTCTAGATATTCTTGATAATTTATCTGACTATTTCTTCTACTGTTCAAAGTGTACCTCTTGGCCTAAGGAAACTCATGAAAGGGGAACACTATATTTATATGCATGATTCTCAAGATTTCTTACGAGCCAGCTTTCAACTGAACAATTGTTCCTCTTCATTTTATTGTTTAATTTGTTTTTCAGACGTTGCCTCTACCAACTCCACTCTCCAGAAAGGCTGCTTTCTACAAATTGCGCTTTGTGTTTCTCAAGCAAATCACACACCTCCTCCCTGATGATGTTGCAACCATAGTAGATTTCCTGACATTTCTTAGGAAAAGCTCATTCCCACTCCAGGGACTTCATACTTTCTGGACTCTCTGCCTAGGTTGCTCTGTCCTTCACTATCTCACCTTGTAGCTTCATGGCTAGCTTCCTCATAGCTAGTTTGGTTACCTCTAATTCCTTCAGATTTTAACTCAAATATTGCTTTTATTTTGAAAAGCCTTTTCTGACTCCCTTAGATTGTGTTACATATATAGCCCATTAATACAAATGTATTGAATAAATAACTAGGTGGATCTGATATTATACATGTCATATTTGAGTAAATGAAGAGATGCTGAAAGTATTGGAAGTGTATAGATGAAATGAGAAGACCAGAAATAGATGCTAATAACATTTGCTTAGCACTTTACAGTTTACAAAGCACCCTTGCATATGTTATATCACATGAATTTTTAATGTCTGTTAGAGAAAACTGTTACTGTCTCCATTCTACAGGCTTTAAAAGTGAAAAGATCACATAGCTAATAAGTGGAAGCTGGAACTATATTCTTATCTCCAAATTTAATACATTGTACTCAAATGACATGCTGAAATCCCCTGACTTAAGTTTGAGGTTTACAAGAATAGATGTTCCAGGCAAAGTATCAGAAACATAAAGTATATGAGAATCATCAGAAGTTAATTACTTTTATGGACATTCAAATGCCTTCTTTGCTGTAGGAACGAAGGAAAAACCTGCTTCACAGTCCCTGTGTTATCTCTGGCTGAGTCTCTTCCTAATTATATGACCAATTGCTAACTGTCTGCTTTAATTTTCCCTGCTATAAATGAGAATAATTATAGTATTAGATTGGTGCAAAATTAATTGTGGTTTTTGCCATTGAAAGTAATGACAAAAAACACAATTACTTTTACAGCAACCTAATACAAATTTTATAAATGAATCTTGAGAATTAGATTAGTTTATTTAGTAAAACATCAGAAAATTGCTCATCACAGAATATTGCTTATACAGAAAAACTGCTATTATGATTACTGTCATTGTTATTAGTATTGTTTAACATGTTTACTAAGGACTTTCTCTCCTCTCAACAGAAGAAAACAAACATAAAATATGTGACTATTTTATCTGCAATTAACTTTTTAGGACTTCTATAGTTTATTGCATGGGAGGAGGAGTCTTCCTTTTAATCTTTAAACCTTTGGTTGAATGTGACTTGTGCCTTGAAACTTTTATTCTGAAGTTCCTGCTAGCCCTAAACAGGAATTTTTGGAATGGATATATCTCATTGACCTTGGATTTGATCTGCACCTATAAGCTACGAAAGATGAAGGTCTTACTGTGAAATACATCAGCATGCAATTAGACTAATATTATTTAAATAATTGAAAGGACATTAAATATTATCTGTTTTCTAACCCATCCCTTAACATGGATACACAGTCCATGCCCCTTTGCAGAAACCATGGAGAGTTTAGAAATTTCCTGCATTGAGATTATTTGATAGAATGTGTGTGTGTGTTTTAACTTTTCAAGACTTGTTTTAGAGGGCATAAGTTTACTCTCTTCACATTATTCTAAAGTAGATCTTGCTCATCAGTTTTACCCATATGCCAATTATGTTTTGAATATAGGGATATTCTATCAGAAAATTAGAGTCTACTGGCAGATACTAATGTTATACCTAGTCAAGAACGATTGGTAAATTTCCAGGATTTGGTTCCATTTAAAAGGGAGTTGCTAGGATTCTTGATATGAAGAGAAGAGCAATGATTATGTTCTCCTTAGAGACTTTATGCTTAGAAACTTCCTTCCCACTCTATGACCTCTCCTGCAATCTTTGATAAGTTTGCAGTAATAAGAAATAATGTCTCCCTATAATTAGTCTGATATAGTGGTTCTCAAGCATCAGGTCCAATGCTTTCTTCCTATCATAAATTTCAAATACCATCCCCTGACAGGCACCATTCTGGAAATAAATTCAGGGATAATATATCCTTGACGTCTAGAGTGTGCAAAGCCCTGATAATATACTTTTTGTGGTGGCCATTTTTATTTAAACTACTTGACTTACCTAAAATCAGCAGGTAAGCATAGTCCTAGTGGCCCAATATTATTTAATCCTGTTAAAACACACACACACACACACACATGCACGCATGCACGCACACACACACACACACAGGCAATTGGGAGTGATCCACTCACAGGCAACCTACTTGGAACTCTGAGGCCTTGCGACAGAGGCCAAGACAAGCTATAGATTCCATCATGATGCCTTGGGAGCAACTAGACCCCATGTGTGTGGCAGAGACTTGGACAGCAGCTCAAAGGGGAGAAATGACTAAGAGAATAAGAGGCACTCAGGTCCTAGACTCGGCTTGGAGCACACTTCTAGGACAGCACCATGGGAGCCTATCCCAGCCACAGAAAGGAGACTTAGTATTTTATTATTAATTATATAATATATATTGTATAATATTATTATTAAATAATGAAATACTAAACAAAACATTTTTTAAAAGATTGATGTTAATAATATAATATATAATTTAACAGAGAAATTAAATGAAAGTAATTCATAATAAATTACATGTACTTTAATTTGAAAATTTTGTTCTACAACTACACCAGAAAACGTAAGGAAATTCTCAGATACTTATGTCATCTTTTTATGAATAGATTTGTATTTAATAAAATAAGAGCACCATAAGCCTTTCTTTACAAGAAGTATAGAAAATAAAAGAAGTATAGACAGATACCAGGAAAAAAAAGGATTAGGATAGTTAGAGACCAGACATATTTGCATATGATAAGAGAAAGAAGGAAATAACCTTAAATGAATTTGAGATTACATGACAAAACAAATTAAAGATTGACAAATTGAAAAAATAAGGAAGTAAGAATTTCTTGTAAATGAGCTCAATGTTATCTATAAATGCAGTGGTATAACGATTCTTTGGACTGTAATTTGGGTCTCAGAGGATTATTGTACTTTGAAATAATTCCCTTGAAAATTTCTAAGTCCTCTTCTTGTGGCTGAGACCAACCGAGTCTACAGTGACATGCAGAAAATGTTGCCCATGCCAAGACAGGTACCTCCATGGGCTGTGGTACCCATTTCCCCTCTTTAAATTGCTCTTCAATCCTGTTCATATGGAGTGAAATCAGTGAAGATTCACCATAATTATATCTGCTATATTGAATTCCTACCACATATTCAGGCATACTTTTAGTATCTTGCATAAAAAATAAACTTGGAGACCATATTCTTCAAGAGGTGATAGGGAATATACGACAGATTTAAAAAATAGTGATTTAAGAGGTTGTAGAGGAAATATGTAATACACTGTTGAGGAGAGTATTGTAAATGATTGAAGATTGAAAATGGTCCTTGACTCCAGAAAGACTACCTGTGTTGTGTGGTAAGAAGTTGGAAGGGGCTGATGACTTCAAAGAGGAGGTAGTGTAATGCAAAATTAAAAATATCTCCTGATTTCCTTGTTTAGTCTGTCCATGTGTGGATGATAGAATCAGAGATTCAGTGGAAGCATGTCTGACAGTCTGCTAAACCACTTTCACATTTCCCAGGAATTGTTTAATTAGTAACATGCTGTTAGCGTGTAGTACTCACTGCACATTTGAAAATTGTGTGGATTAAATTTATAATAAAAAAGTGTTTTTGCTTGCATAAGTTGTTTTTACCCAAATGAAAATATCTGAAGAACCAGAGGGAACAGAAAAGAGAAATCAAATTTGTCTTCAGAACATAATTAAATAAAGTTTATTACTCTATTTATTGAATAATTATAATTTATAGTTGTTAAAAATTCTGTGAAGAAATATATTTAAAAATAGGTTAGTTTGTGCATGTCAATCTAAGCATCTGGACATATATTTGCTGGCTTCATTTTTTTTTACAGTTGAACATGGTTCTAACCTTGTGTCCCACTTGTTGATAATGTTCTTCAATCTGAAAGTCTCATGATTCTTTGGACCACAATCATAAATTTTTATTACTTTTAAAGTTAGATTTGCCTTTTCTATTTTTTAAAATTTTTTATTTTTAATTATTATGTATGACATATGCATAATAATTGTACATATTCATGGGCTACTCGATACAAGCATACAATGTGTAATGATCAAATCAGGGTAATTGGAATATTCATTGTCTCAAGCATCTATCATTTCTTTGTGTTACAAACATTTCAATTATAATCTTTTGGTTATTTTGAGTATCATACTAAATGGGGGAAAATTGAAGGCCTTTCTTTTAAAATCTTGAACAAGACAAGGATCCCATTTTCATCACTTTTATTCAACATAGTACTGAAAGCCCTAGCCAGGGCAATTAGATAAGAGAAAGAAATAAATGTCATCCAAATGGGAAAGAAAGAAGTCAAATTATTCTTATTTATAGATGATATGATCTTTCATATTTAGAAAAAGCTGAAGTCTCCACCAAAAATCTATTAGAATTGATAAACAATTTCAGTAAAGTTGCAGGATACAAAATCAGCATACATAAGTCCGTAGCATGTCTATATGCCAACAGCAAAAAATCTGAGAAAGAAACCGAGTAAGTAATTTCATTTACAATAGCTGCAAATAAAGTAGAATAGCTAGGAATAAACTTAACTAAAGAAGTAAAAGCTCTCTGCAATAAAAAAATTATAATACATTGGATGAAAGAAATTGAAGAGGACAAACACAAAAGATAGAAAGGTATTTCATGTTCATGAATTGGAAGAATTAATATTGTTAAAATGTCCATACTACTCAAAACAAACTACAGATTCAATACAGTCCCTATCATGAATTATTGACCATGCACAACAGCTTGTCATATTCTTACATGAAATTCAATTTTATAAATCCTTCTGGCTCTTCTCATTTGTTAGTAAATCTGGAGGAATGTTAGATGTTTTGGACTGATCAAGTTTGACATGCCCACTCTACATAATTATAAGGCTTCTGTAGATTATTTTGTTTCTTTTGAGATAGAAACAAGGATGGTTCAAATATCTATAACTGCAAATATGCTGTATTTCTGCAGACAGAAATATTGGTTCAAACTATGGAATTGACATTATGCCATCTTATTCTTTCCAGCCTTGGGTATATAACACAAATTATACTAAAAGCAGAAAGGAGGTGTAAATGACATTTCCTTGGTTAATATAACCATGTTTCTGGATTTGGGTACTATTGCAGCCCTTTTATACAGCGTGATTGATTCAGGAAGGAACATAATGTTTTCTTCAGTTAGTTCCACTTGGATTCTACTGCTGAAATGTATCTTATCTCCACACGTCAGAAATATGATGAAATAACACCAATAATAATGATGTTATATCTGTATAGTACTGTCATTATACACAATAGTTATGTGTATCTTCAAGAGTTTGTGATGCAAGTGAGAAAGCAACTTCCTATATTATAGGCTCCCAAGTACCACTGGTGCCTCCTAGACATTCACAACTCAAATATTAAAAAGGAACAAATGCTCTGACTTCATTATTAGCCAAATCTTCCACATTTCCTATGTATTTTGTGTGTTGGTTCCATGGACACCTTTGCTCTATCTATAGTATCCCAGTATATCCAATGAAGTTTGATTCTGTTGCTCAGTTTAACCATCCTCCCTCAGCAGAGTAAGAGGTGACTATGGATTTTTGTTTGGAATATTTATGCAAACAATAATTCTAGGTAATATTTCTTCAAGCTATTTCTGTCTTGTTAGCAAGAATTTTCCCTGAGAGAGAAATCTGTCTGAAACCTAAGTCTGTCTTTCAGAATGGAATTTTTAGTCCTCTTATAGCTCCAATCAAGCCTGCATCAGAACTAGTGCTCTCTTCTACCTAGGTAACCTAAATTATGATAAAATTCCAAGATCACAGGAGAGTACTCATAGGAGAAAACTAATTATTGACATTGGGCATTTCAGAACTCTCCAAAAATTTAAGTAGTAATAGTTTATGGTGATTTATAGGGAACAATCTAAATTTCTCAGGACACATTTACTTTCTCATCTGAGGGCCTTTTGGTCTTTTTTCTGATGACCACCTTTAGGCCAGTTCTACTAAAAGTACTTCCTCCAATCTTTTGAGTCATTATAAACATCAGTTAAGAAATACAATATTATTCTTTAGTTAGTTCTATATGTGTATGCTGTACAAATTTTTAGTCTCTTTAGGCTAGCACTGAGTCTATTTCATTTGCTAAATAGATCTTTTCTTTATAATCTCATAGTCATTTCTGCATCTAAATTCTCCAAGCTAAATAAGTGGTTTGTTAACTTTCACTAATACCTACATGAGCATTGTCTAAGAGTTAAAGAAAGAGGATAGAAACACAAGCTGTGGCTCGACAGTAAAGACGGGTATACTTCAGTTAAAACATGAGAAAGGCTTTTGGCTGATTTTGGTCAGGACTGCTTTCTCATATGGACTAAGAGTATATATTGGTTTTAGTGTGAGGGGGATTATCAGAAGCTGGGAATGTTTCTGTTTGAGGGAGAAGTTTTATGGTGGGGTTGGAATGTCTCTGGGAGGAAGGGAGTTTATCTTGGAGCAGACATCTTTCTGGCCAAATAGAGCTTATCTCCAGGCTGGCATCTTCCCAGCCAGAAGGGAGTTATCTCAAGGTTAGCCATGTCTCTAATTAGGGAGGGGTTGGAATGTTTGTTGTTGGAAATGTTGTTTGTGATTTATGGTCGTGCTGACCTTAGCCATTAGGCTGATGCCCTTTGAATTTAAGCTTTTTTTTTTTTTTAAATTAAGGTGAACTTCAGAATGAGGGGTTTGTCCAAGATGACAATACTCCTGCTCTGTCAAGCATAATCACATGTGCAAAACAGAAATAGATTTATGTCATTTACAGTGGTGTTTTTCAAATGGAAGTTCACTTGGGACTACATGAACAGTTTTGAGCAAAATGTGGGTGCAGATAATTTTATGGCAATTCTTTAATATCATGTCTGTATTATCTCCTAAGATCATTATAACCTTAGATTATAGCCAGACAATATAACCTTAGGTTTTTGTTTTGTTTTTTAGATTTTGTATTGACTGAAACTTTGTGTTCATTTTAGTTTCTTAACATTTCCACTTATGACTGTGTGCTTCCTATTTTACAACAGAAAAGCACCGCTCACATGTCTTGAATCACAAGTTGCCGCAAGATGTAAAAGCCTCAATAAAGGGAAAATCTGAATTATTAATATTAAAAGAAGCTTCCTTTAATTAAAATAGCAAAACCTATGGTAAGTCCTTAAGTCTGATCTTGTCATATGCATATTCTATTAGACAAAATCATGGTATTAGAAGCAGATATTTAGGCTGGGTTGTAGTGTCCGGAATTTTGATATATTATGGAGTGGAGGTAGTAAGAATAATGACAATTTTCAAATAATTTTGTGGAGCATCTATCCTCCAGCTATTATCATCAAAGACTATATTGTTCTTGAAGGAGAGTCTTCTACAAATAATGTAAAAAAGTTTTGGCATGAAATATTGAAAGCAAGTTGGTAAAATATAGAAAGTATTTTAATTGTATCTACTTGTCTACATAATAATCTTCAGATTAAATACGTAAGGTTTATTTTGAAACACCTACTATAAATTATTGATTTATAATGAATTTGTCCCATGTTCATGTTTACCACTTTCAGGAGAGACAGCTTTGTGGGCACTCTCTTTAACTGGTGTCTCTACCCACACTTTGCATGATTTAAATGAGCAAGAGGTGAAAAGTTCTATATTTACATTTTTGATTAAAAGAAACATATAAAGAGTTAGAGTTTCAGATGTTTAAAAATATTTATATTTGATTATGAAATACTATAGTTCTTTTTAAAAACTTGTACAAACTTTCTTGCCCATAGTTTGTGGCTATGAAATAAATGTTAATAAAAAAAGAGGTCTAAACTGTTACTTTTTAAATAAGGAGCACATTTTGCATAAACATGGTAGCCTCTATCTTTAAAAATTATAATGTGTCAGCAATCTCTAAGTGGTAGGAGTTTTGTTTTTTTTTTTTTTTGAGCATAAAAAATAAAGTCAGTCTTTCATGGGTCTGTACAAACAAAAATGATCATGTATTACCAAAACTAATATCAAAGTATTAGAAAACCAAAGTGTGTATATCTAAGCATACAGATTCTTAATTTCTTTTCTCACAAAGTCTCAGAAACACTTTTGGAATCATTATCCTAGCATGCCCAAATTCAGAAAGTATTCCATGAAGCAGTGCTTCCTAGCAGTTGGAGTATAGGCTGTAAAGAGACTCTAACTCAACCTTGGACGAGGTGCTCATTCTCTTTCTGCTTAAAGGTTTTATTTGTGAAATGACATAATGAAAATTCCATTCCAAGATTTTATTTGTAAAATGGAATAATTCTACCTTATAGTGTAGTTCTAAGGATTATGTAACATACCATTGGTAAAGTCCTTAGTCCTGGGATTAAAGTGAGTTCTCAAAAATGGAATCTATTATTAACCCATGTGAAAAAAAAAAGAATAGTTTCAATTTGTCATTTAATTGATTCATTAATAAAAACTTGTCAAGTTCCTATAATGGATCAGACAAATTTTTATGTGTTTTGAATGTTAAAATTAATAAGACATAGTTCTCCTTGAAAAGTATAGTGTGGGATATATGCATAGCTGGATAAAAATAGAGCAAATGCATTGCTTGACACCACTTAAGCAGCTATCTAGTGAACAGGAGTAGTCTTTGTTCTTCCATGGCTACCAAATAATGGAAGATATAGTATTCCCTCAAATTAGCATGTAAAAGAGAAATAAAAGAATGAGTATATCAAAATTTCAGTACTAATATGGTGACCTTTATCATCACTGAGAAAAACGATGCATCAAAACTTTAATTGTCAAAGCAGGCTTTAAACACCAGGAAAAATGACTGGAGATCAAGGAGAGTATGTTTCAATATACTTCAGAACATAGCCAACCCAAACTCTCCAAGGACACTGAAAGACTTCAGCTGAACAAAGAATGTAACAGGTATTTTATGGCCCTGAATTGACAGTTTATAAAAATGGTTTCCTGTAAATACTTCTTCTTTCCAAGGGAACTCTGGTCTTATGAAAATATTTTTAATCCATTTAACCCTGAATAGTTGCACAAATTAAACCATTTTCTTACTATTAACAATATAAATGCATACCTATTTTGAACTTTCTTTCAAACGCTGTGGTAAGCACTTCACCAATATTGTATTCCTTGGTATTGTTAAAAGAAACACTTTTGACAAATTAAATTTAGCAGAGTTCATTTGAGGCAAGAACAATTCATAAATCAGGCAGCAGTCAGAATCAGAAGAGGCTCAGAGAGCCCAACCTAGCAGGGTGAGCAGTGAGATTTTATAGGATAGCCACAGATGCAGAGTCAAGAAATCACCTGATTGGCTACAGCTAGGCACTCACATTATTTGGGCATGGAGTGATCAGTTGGCTGCCTGTAATTGGCTCAAACATAGCTGCTTGGCTTCTGTGACTCGCTGAAAATAGACTCTTCGTTGTACTCCTAAGTTAGATTTGAACCTGTTTACCTATTAACTTAGGTTGTAGTTTGCTATGTAGGGACTCGAGGTATGGAGATACCCTCAGGCTAATGGCCTCCTACTTATTTAATAGTCCACACACACACACACACACACACACACACACACACACACCAATATATCTTAATATAATTTCCATTTTACAAATAAAAAATAAGAATGCTTATGTCCCTCACTTTTAAAAAAGTATGTTTGATCAACAGTATGTCTTTAAAATAAGAAGATGACATCTCAAATTTAGACCTTTAGTTGAACTATTTTTCCTCTTGGCTAATGATTGCAAAGTAGTATATTCAGTCTTTCTACTGTTTGTTTAGAATTCTTTTATTTGAAGGGTTAATACTATCATGAATTAACTGAATAAACAATTTCACCACTAAGTAGTATATGTGCTTGCTTCAGAACCAAAATAACCCTACTGGTTCTAGTTATCTGATAGACTGTGAGAAATTAAATACGATTGATTACTTGAATATTGATAACTTTTAATTGGTTTACTGATAGCTTGGTTAAACGAATAAATACAAGAGTGTTACGGAAAAGTAATAGTCATGTATTTTTTGCATCATTTTTGTACAATTTGACAATATATAATTATATAATGCTTAGAAGCATTCAGATACTTTACATATTGTATGATTGAATTAGAGATGTCTCCATATTTTGTAAGTTGCTAGCTTACCCCTGAGTGTTTGGAGTGCTTAAAAGTCATGAAATAACTATACTTTTATTAGGGAAATCATAGGCTAGACATTGTTTGTTCCTCCAGATCCACACTCAGTCTCTCTTTACCAAGTTTCCACTCCTGGAGTCTGATTTCTCAGAAGTTCCCTTGTCTTCTGGCTTTCTATTTGCCAGAAAACGAGATTCTGCCAGTGAGAGACATCATCAGGAACTCTAAATGTGGAGAAAAGAGGTTATGCATTTAATTCCCACTTCCTCTCTACTCTGCACCTACAGCTGAAATTTGGCTCTATATCTCCCATGCAACAGCTTCTCCAACTACAGCTTTCACTAGTCTCTGATAACAGCTTCTGTTTTTCATTTTTTTTTGAGACGGAGTTTTGCTTTTGTCACCCAGGCTGGAGTGCAACGGCGCTATCTCGGCTCACTGCAACCTCCGCCTCCTGGGTTCAAGCAATTCTCTTGCTTTAGGCTCCTGAGTAGCTGGGACTACAGGCTGCGCCATCATGCCCAGCTAATTTTTTTTTTTTTTTTTTTTTTTTTGTATTTTTAGTAGAGCCGGGGTTTCACCATGTTGACCAGGAAGGTCTCGATCTCTTGACCTCGTGATTCACCCGCCTCGGCCTCCCAAAGTGCTGGGATTATATGCGTGAGCCACCGTGCCTGGCCCTGATAACAGCTTCTTCTCCTTAAAATTTCTGGTCTAGGGCATTCCCAGTTGCAGACTCTCAGGTACTTCATTTTAATTCTTAACCCTGCCCATACTTGAATAGTTCCTTCATGCACTGCTTTGAATTAAGTATTTGAGTGTGCCTCCCAGGGTGACCAATCATTCTGGTTTGCATGACACTCGTGATTTTATTTTAGCAAGAAGGTCAGATGCCCTTGCCACACACTAGAGCAGATGGTTACCCTCAGCTTCCTCACAGAGCCTTGTCTGATCTAGATGTCTAAGATAGTGAGGATCTGGTAAAAATATAGGCTATGTAGTTGAAAGATAGGAAGATATTTTATCTGGAAAGAGAGAATGTTAAGTTTTGCTTCCAGACAATTGGCTTATTTTATAGTAAAGAGTGTAGAAAGTTTAGAGAGGGGTCTGAAGAAACAATGTGTAAGGTGAGGATGTATAGTATCTAGCACTGTGTTAGGTGATTTTTATCATATTATATATATATCCCCATGTCATAAATGTGTTTGAGTAAAGTAGGGTCTGTAAATGTTACAGCTTACCAGGGTCAGTAGACAAGAAAATTGGTTGCAGTCATTATATTAGTCTAAAAATTAATCTACAATTACCTAAGAATAACTGTCGTAATTTTATATCTCCAAAATTAATTGAGAATTTTTAAATAAACATGAATGAAAATAAGAGTCAACCACCTTTATATAATTTACGTGGAGGTATAATTATATAAATAACTTAAAAATAATAGGTAACAAGTAGGATTTTGATATAAATCTCAATTTATTCTCTGCTAAGAAAATCATTAGTTTCTGCTGATGAGATAATTCAACAATTCACTCTCAATATCTCATCACAGTCACTGGTCCCCCTGCCTTCATCACTCTTCCTGCTGGTACACTACCCAGAGTACTTATTACTAACTTTTTGTGTCTTTCATTAGTGACTTCCACTACTGGTGTAGGAATTCAACTTTTTTTCTCTAATGTTTGATTATCCTGCATCCTGGTTAGCTCACTTTCTTTACTATAGCATACTATGCTAAATGGAACATTCTGTTTCCTTTGACAAGAAAAAAAAAGAACAACTTCAGGATTGTGAAAATGAGGTTTCTGTTATGTAGCAACGTGGACAGTATTACATTTTTGCTCTCATTGTACAATTTGTATTTTCCACATATCTCCTAATATTACTTTCAATTTATAAAGCAACAGCATCACCAGCAATAATAAATCAATAGCTACGCCTCTACTGTATATCAAATACTGTGCTAGACCCTGAAGTAGAGAGTTAAATAAGATGTAGTCTCTGACCTTCAAAAGTTAGGAGAGAGATATGTAAATAAAACATTCCAATAATATCAAAGAGTAAAACAACAGGTTTGCACAAAGAACAAAATACCCCAAAGGTGTGATTCATTCATCTGGATGTGTGGATTGGGCAGGGAAAAGTTGAGCTAAGATATTTCGCAGAGGTCATATCTGAGCTTACCCAGTTAAGCCCATTTCCTTCTCAACTGAAAATGACTTGTCCTGATGAAAAGGATGATTAATGCACCAATTATACTGTATAAGAGTGTACACAATGAAAACTAAGCCTCTTTCTCATGCTACATTTTTTATGGTATCTACGCAAGCAACCAAATCACAACTTTAAACAACCAAGCAAGAATAAGCAAATACAAAACCAAACACTTAAATGTTCAGGTATTTTATTAACTATCAATTTTCTCCTACAGAAACCAATTTCAGATACCTTGTGAATACCCACTTTTCCTTACTTGGGGAGTCCTTCACCTTCTTTTTATCTAAATAGCTCTAGTAGGACAAAGGGTAGCTGAATCTATTTCACTGTATTTATATTAAAGTTCTTAGACACTGTAGTTTGGGGGATGTAGCCTTCACTATAGAAAGTTGCAAAAGGAATTTGTAGTTGGAGAGTCAAGGTTCTGATGTTTTTTTCTTCATCTACGATTTAGACCTCAAAGTACTATGTCTCTTAGCTTCTAGATAATTATTTTCTTTTTGTAAAGAGTTTTAGTAGGTAATAATTACAGCCAGTGGTCTCAAGTGTACCAACCAGGGTTTCAGAGTCATATAATTTAAAGACTAGAAAGAACCTAAAGTAACATATAAATAAATATATTATTTTTCAGCTGAAGAAGCCCAGAGAAGTGAAATGATTTGCCTCAGTTAATACAAGTAGATAGTGGCATGATTTTCCCTAGAACTAATTCCTGTTTCCTTTGAAAGTGGTCTGTATTTTAATACAAAAACTGAAACAGAGACACTGGAGAGCTTATTGCAGTATGTATTACTGGATCCTATTGCCAGAGGTTGTAATTCATTAGGTCTAATGGAGGCCCAGTAATCTGCATTTCTAGCAAGTTTCTGGCTGCTCCTGCTGCTGCCTTGGTAAGAACACACTGAGAAACCTGTTCTACTGGATGCATCTTGAGGCCTCACAAAAGTATTCTTAAACCCAAGCTTGCGATAACTTAGTAGAAAGAAGTTCTGACTCTAAAGTCAACCTTTTCTTTTCCCTTCTAATAAGACACTTCATCTTTCTGTGGTACACTTAAAGGTTTGATCTAGGACATGAAGATTTTCTCTCGGTTAATTATTTATTTATTTAATTTAAAGCCAGTGAATGTATGTGTGCTTCTTAAAATATGAAATAAAATATTTTTATTTTATGACTTAGACTTTTTTCATTAATCTAAAGTATCTTCATTACCATTCATGATTATTGATTTACACATCCCGGATTTACCTATCCAATATTTACCCATCTTGTCAAATTAGTCAACAAGGACTGTCAATTTTTCTGTCACAAACTTGCAATCTCCTGCTAACCTTTTACCTCTCTGCCTCCATCTTTCTTTCCCTCCCCACTCACTACCTGAGCCCAGGTGGTCATGTCAGAAGTATATCATTAAGCTGCAATGATTATAATTTTACTTTTCTTTGCTCCACAGACACAAACTGACAAAAACCATTCTTTCAAAGAAATCACAGTATCTAAATAATTCCAAAGTTTTATAAATATATTAAGCAAACAATTAAATGCATTGGGAAAATATAACTGCCTTATTAAAAGATATTTTTTAACATCACTAGACTATTTTTACTTTTCTAAAATTATAATTTTTTTAATAGGTCAGCTATACACATTTAATTTGCATTCTTACTGCTTTCTATTAAAGGAATTATGTATGTTTTCTGGAAATATCCCTAACTTTTTATAGACAGAATTTAACTAGGGATTTTGACAGAGATATTCTTAATCAACTACCTGTTCTTCTCACTTTGGATAGTCATGAAGACTGTCACAGAAAATGAAGTTTTATAATGAGACACTATAGTATCCTGCCATGGGGACAAGGAATGGCATCAGGTTCTCTTTAATCTCTCTTTTCTTAATTTTTTTTTTTTTTGGTAAAAATAGTACAAAAAGAAAGTCCATATAAACACTTTTTAGGGCATGCAGGAGCCATTATGAAAGCTATTTTTTTTCTCGAACATTTAAACATACACACATGTAGAGGACATATTTGGGTAGAGATTATTTCCAAATGAGATTCTTTTGGACAAGGATGGGGCGTTGTGTCTTTTGAAGAATTTTATGAGCCTTAATTCTTCAGAGAGTCTTAAAGCTTCTGTATGATTCTAAAGAGTTAGAGAAACCTGTGGTAATCCAAAGAGAGAAACTAAAGACTCATGTTAGTCTCCTTAACTCTGAATTAGTTGAGAATTCTTCAGTAGGATTAGCTATCCAATTGTATGGTGAGGGCGTCCAGTACAAAGTATGGCTTGGCTTCATGTTGAAAACTCTTAACAATCTCAAGATGGCAACTGTAGAGCATTCAAACAATGTAGGGCTCTTCTGAGAGCAGAGCCCCGTGTGCCTACACAGGCCGCAGGCTCGTGAAGCTGACTCTCTTTCCAATTTCTCCATGAATCTATTGGTGTGTTTTAAAATTTTCATAGTTTTTCCTTCTTTACTTTTAATGTTGTCTTAAATTTGTCCTTTATTGTTCTTCCTTTTAGTAGTAGTTTTAATGGGGCCTATGATGACCCAGTCAAAGAACATTATTGCCCAGGTTCCCTATTACGTAGATGTGATCATATTACTAAGTTCAGGCTGAGGGGATGTAAACAATATTGATGTGTGTGACTTCCAGGGCTCCTCCTTAAACTGATTCTACCTTCAGATTTCCTTCCAGGATGCAAAGCTCAATTAATCTGCAGAGAAAGAGTTTGGGAATTCAGAACAGAAACTATGAAGGAAAAAAGAGTTTGCATGTATATGTACCTTTTGGTAAATGAAGCCCGTTAAATGATATGAGTGAGAAATATCCTACTAAAAAAATTCTCAGGGTACAGAGAAGGCAGGAGAACCCCAGATGCAGCTTGTTGAGCTCTGAGGTGAAGAGATGCCAACTAAAACATTATTGTTTTGTATATAAATTCATATGCCCTCCAATTTGTCATTTTCCAAATTTTTCACGCTTACTTTTTATTAGGTATCCTCATCTTTCTAGGTTTGTCAGTAATACACTTTGCTTTATGAAATGGCAACTGTGTTACAACACCTAGGAGACTTCTAATAAGATTTGAAATTGCTTTAAGGCAAAGTTTAAAGCATAAAGCCATAAAAATGGCATCTACTTTTATTTTCTAACACTCAGTTTATCACAGCTTTACTAACTAACGTTCCTTGAAATAAGCTGTAACAATTTACAGATATTATTAAAAATGTTCATAAAATAAATGAATACTAATATCCAAGCATGTAAATTAAATAACTCAAATTGCAGCCTTGGCAATACCACCATCTTATGATAACATTTTAAGGTTTTTAAAAATTTGATATTAATACATAGCAAAGTATTTTTAATATATACAATTATATAACTACCAAGTTGTTGTAACTATACAAAATATTATATTAAAAAATATATATTTATCATAGATGCACATATATGATAGATGCATGTGTACATATTCATATACAGTCCTGCACACATTGTTTAACAACTAAGATATGTGTACTTACACAAATCTAAATGGTATAGCCTACTACACACCTAAGCTGTATGGAGTAGCCTGTTGTTCCTAGATTACAAACTCATATGGCATGTTACTGTACTGAATACTATAGGCAATTGTAACACAGTGGTAAGTATTTGTATATCCAAACATATATAAACATAGAAAAGGTACAGTAAAAATACTGTATAAAAGGCAAAAGTGGCACACCTATGTAGGGTACTTATCATGAATGGAGCTTGTAGGACTGAGAATTACTCTGGGTGAGTGAGCCAGTCAGTAGAGTGTGAATATGAAGACCTGTATGCGAGTGAGTAGAGGGTGAATATGAAGAACATTACTGTATACTACTGTAGACTTTAGAAACACTGAACATCAAGGTCATACTAAATTTAATAAAAATATTTTTTTTCTTCAGTAATAAATTGACCAACTTGATGTAAGGCTTACTTTATAAACTTTTCCTTTTTTAATTTTTTGCCATCGACTTTTTGATAACTTTTGTAACATAACTTATGTCAAAACACAAAGACATTGTACAGCTGTATGAAAATATTTTATTTCTTTATATTCTTATTCTATAAGCCTTTTTCCATTTTTAAAATAATTTTTAACTTTTTAAACTTTTTTGTTAAAAACTAAGACACAAACACACACCTTAGCCTAGGCCTACAGGAGGTCAAGATCATCAAGACATCTAGGTAGCAGAAATGTCCCAGCTCAACTAGGATCTTATGGGCCCACTGTTGTACATGCAGCCGGTTGTTGAGTGAAATGTTGTTATAGGGCACATGACTGTGTATAGCTCCACAAACATCTTTTTCTAAGACTTCATTGTATGATGTTACTTTTCCAATGTGCTAATTTACTGACTTTTTCCCCCTGCACTTTCAAGTCTTTTGTTTATTTCTAACACCACTGAATATTTTGTACTAGTAGTACTTGAATTTGACATGTATTTTTATACTTCTTATCAGTTTATTTTCCATCTCGTGTGATCATCTTCTATATTCATTTTTCTTCTTTCATGATTATTTAAATGAACTGTGCTTATTAACTAAATGTTCTCCTTTCTCTTACGGTAAACCATCTACGAAAGCATTTTCTCCATGGATCTACTGGTGTATTGTGAAATTTTCATACGTTCTTCTTTCTGATGTTGTCTTAAATTCACCCTTTGTCATTCTTCCTTTTAGTTTCAATGGGGCCCATGACGACCCAGTCAAAGAACATTATTGTCCAGGTTCCCTATCACTTAGATGTGATCATATTACTAAGTTCAGGCTGAGGGGATGTAAACAAAATTGATGTGTGACTTTCAGTGCTTCTCTGTAAGAACAGGACATTTTCTCTGAATTTTCCTTTCCCTGCATAGTAGGTTGGAAAATGTCAACAACTGAATTGATCATCCTGCTCCTAGAGATGAAAATCAAGTACAGATAATGATAGAGACAATTTTGCTATGTTAGATCCTTGGATGAGCTCAAAAGGTGTCTACTTATCCCTAACCACCTTGGAATGTTATCTAAAGGAAGTAAAATTTCTAGTTGTTTGAGGAGCTATATTTTTAAGTATTTTTATTATAGTAGTTTCTAGATCAAGGTTTATCAACCTTAATACCATTGACATTTGAGGCTAAAATATTTTTTTTTATACTAAAATCTGTCCTGTGTATTTTTGGGTGTTTAGGAGCATCCATGGCCACTAGTACTAAATACTTACAGCATTCTTCTGGTTGTGACAAACAGAATGTCTCCGGATTTTGGCAAATGTCCCCGATGGAAGAAATTTGTTTCTGCTAGAGAACCACTAGTCTATAGACCAACAAATGTAGACATTGTTCCCTGTAGTAATATTGCATTCACTTAGAAGTTGGTGAGAAGAAGTGAAGAGGCATGGAAGGCTGGAAGGTGATGATAATTCTTCTGCTGCAGCATTCAATAAAACTGTTAACTATGGTAAATACTTGGCAGAACACATTCCTGGGGACATTAAAGCTGCTAGAGAAGTGCTTAGAAAGGCAAAATATCAGTATATGTTGATTGCTACATGCTGTTTTTAGTGAAATATTATAACAAAAAAATTAGCACAGCTAGGATAAACTGAATAGTTGAAATTAGAAATAGAGGTGACAGAACTTTTTAAGGGAGATAACCTAAAATTGGTTAATAAACTAGAAAAGTGAGATGTCTCAGAGTTGAAAAAACGAACTGCCTCAATACTTCAAACAATGAGAGAAAGAGTGTCACTCATGGCTTTTTTAAGATACCTCCTATTTGTACTTTTCAGCCAAAAGTATGAAAAATCCACATGCAAAGATTAGATTATAAATATTTGCCTTTATACCACTACCAACTTTTTCTTGTATTCACATTAGTCATCCTTACAATAAAGAAATGTGGGTCCAGGCCCTGCTAACGCCTGTAATCCCAGCACTTTGGGAGGCCGAGGCAGGTGGATAACCTGAGGTCAGCAGTTCAAGACAAGCCTGGCCAACATAGTGAAACCCTGTCTTTTCTAAAAATACAAAAATTAGCTAGGCATGATGGCATGTGCCTATAGTCCCAGCTACTTAGGAGGCTGAGGCAGGGAATCACCTAAACTTGAGAGGCAGAGGCTGCAGTGAGCCTAGATCACTGCACTCCAGCTTGAGTGACACAGCCAGACCCCATCTCAAAAAAAAAAAGGGCCCAGCAGAGAAGCCAATTATTTAAAAACAAGAATCACAGGGTTAAGAAGTGTAACTAGAAGAGATTTAGAGATTTTTGGTGAAGTTCTTCCAAATGAAATTAAATAGACCAGAAATCTTAATTATCGAGAAAGTTGAAAAACCACTAGCTCAGCCTTAAAAGGCTTTTAATTGTGTGATACAAAAAGACATCCTTGATTTATTAAACCAGAACCAGCTGCTGGTCATGGTGGCTCATACCTGTAATCCTAGCACTTTGGGAGGCCAAAGCAGGAAAATCATTTGAGGCCAGGAGTTCAAAACCAGCCTGGTCAACATGGTGAAACCCCATCTCTACTAAAAATACAAAAATTAGCCAGATGTGGTGACGTACACCTGTAATCCCAGCTACTTGGGAGACTGAGTCATGGGAACGTCTTGAACCTGGGAGGTAGATGCTGCAGTGAGCCAAGATCTTGCCACCTCACCCCAGCCTGAGTGACAGAGAGAGATTCTGTCTTGGGAAAAAACAAAACTATACCAGCAAAAAGGGTCAGTGGCCTGATACGGCCTGAAACATACCATTTGCTTTAGAATATGCCATGGAAGTTAAGGAAACAAAGAAAATTTCCCACTGAGTCAAGCTACAGGCCAGAAAAGAACAATGGATAAGTTCCTCCCAAAGACCAGAACCAGTTTAACACAGGAAATCCTGCTGCTGCCAGGTCAGGGAGTTCTTGAAATTCTGATCCAGAGTGATTCATTTCATAATTGTAATGGACCAGTGGCTCTTTCTAGGTGAGTATTTTTGTTGTAATTATCCTATTTCTTTTTCACCATTGTATATTAGCTATGTATGGGGTGAGGGGCTGGGAGGTATAAGAAAAATGACTACATTTCTGATTTCATCACTGTTGGGCCCCCACTGGATCACACAGAAAGAATTGTGTATAATTCAGAGATACCCAATTTTGAGTAAGGTGCAGTAACCAGACAAGACATTTGTATCTCTTGGAGAAGGGATGTTTTCTTTTTGTAAAACAAAACAAAACACAAAACCATGAATACTTGTACATGGATACTTAGGAGGCCAGCATGGAGCCTGTCAGAAACCATTAATTTTCCCCAGTGTTTTCTTCCCTCCTTATTTCCTTTCAGCAATAGAATCGATTTTTAGCTGTTCACAACGAATGCAGCTAGAAAGAATACAGCCCCAATCTTCCCTTGAAAAATAGGCCTTATCTCACAACTAATGCTAATAGAATAAGTGAAAACCAATTTCTAAACTTTTTGAATCATGTATTTAAAAGAAACCTAATTGCCTTTCAAGAACTTCCCCCTTCAGGCTGGCAATCAAATAGCAAAAACTTGAACAATGGCCTCTACCATATACTGACTGAACCCCCTCACTGGGGGTAACGTACCTCTTTTGCCAGTTTGGTTTCCTAGATGACCTCATAAAGGAAAGCCCATGTATTTGCCCTGGATTCTCATGTGAGAGAGTGTATGTTTTAATCTTGTTTCAGCTACTCAAGTTTTGGTCCCATTAATCCTGTACCCTAACTACTAAATCTTTCCTGGGATTATTATGATGTTATTAACATTCTGCTTAAAATATGTTGAAGTTTCAGATATATTAAGATTTCTATTTGAAGCTCAATTATTCAGGATATTCACAATTGATCTAGGGTTATGGGACATAAGATATTATAGCTGGGAAAGGTTAATCTGCATTTTTACTCTTAATTTTTAGTCTTGTTAATAGCATTGTCCTGAACTACCTGTTTGTCTGCAGAATAAAGCAAAATATTTTCAAATAAGTGATTTTGTTTTTGCTACATTTCTTATCATTTTTTTCTTCAGTTTTCTAATAGAGAATTTTTAATCTCCATTTTCTCATTATTTAACTAGCTGTGTATATATATATATATATATTATCTATGTCAAACACCAAGTGATAGTATCTATTTATTAAATAATACCTGCTTTAAAAATAAAATAATTACTTATTTATAACTCAAGTTTAACTTGTAGCTCTTTTTCTAACAGGCATTTGTGTGTATTTTTGTGCATTCATATGCATACAGATATAATTCTTACTTTGAGTTTCTTTTCGTTTTAAAAATTCCTTGGGTTTAATAAGTATCTTTCATTTCTCTTTCTATTTAGTACAACATTTTCTCTTAGCAGAATTTTAATGGTACTCATAAGTTCTTATATGTAATTATTTTTCTCAGTGTATTTGGGCACTTTTATTGTTTGTCAATATTCATTCCACCCTTTCCCAACAACTTAAGTTTTGTCTTTTGGGTTTCAAATAGTGAAACAATTGCAAAGTTAGACTAAAATAAAACGATTCAGCTTCTTCAGCTCACTTTCTTTAATAGGCAACTTAACAGTATAACCTCCCTACAAAGCACAATGGTGAAGTTCAAATGAGAAATTGAAGGCATGACCAAACTAAAATGAAATGCTGTGCTGATGTTAAGAGTTCCTGATGACCCACTGCTTGTCCATTACATAGGTCTTGATCTAGGGGTAGATTTTAACAAAAGTCACATTGAGATGTAAAAGCACTAAGCTGACTTAAAGGCTGTGGACAGAAAACAGAAGGAAGTAGCACTATGTTAATTACATGTTGCTGAGGGCCTCTACTCCAGGAAGGATTTTACCTTCCAAAAGCTCTAGACTGGCACCGCCTCCAGTGCTGACATGGCTGACTTTATCTTCAGTGTTCCATTTGGCACAGCAAGTAGCAGTGTCTCCACCCCCTATAATAGTGACGCAGCCTTTGGAAGTGGCTTTCACAATTTCATCCATGAGGGCTTTGGTTCCCTTAGCAAAGGCATCCCATTCAAATACTCCTAAAGGCCCATTCCAGACAATTAGCTTTGCTTGAGCCACAACTTGAGCATGATTCTTGTTGCTCTCAGGACCACAGTCCAAACCCATCCAGCCAGGAGGTATGCCAGATGCTACAGTGGCTTGTCCTACCCGAGCGTTCTCATCAAACTTGTCAGCAGTAACAAAGTCAACAGGAAAAGTAATCTTTACACCGTTGTTTTGTGCTTTGGTCATGATATCTTTGACGATCTTGGCTCCCTCTTCATCAAACAGGGAAGCACCAATCTCCATGTTGTTGAGTACCTTAAGGAAGGTATAAGCCATTCCACCACCAATAATCATCTCATTGACTTTGTCCAGCATATTTTTGATGAGTTGGATCTTGTCTGCCACTTTGGCTCCACCAAGTACAGCCAGAAAGGGCCTCACTGGGTTTTCCAAGGCTTTAGCAAAGTAATCTAGTTCCTTCTTCATCAGGAATCCAGATGCTTTTTGGGGCAGATTCACTCCCACCATGGAACTATGAGCCCGGTGTGCAGTGCCAAAAGCATCATTGACATAGATGTCTCCTAGCTTGGAAAGTGATTCTCGGAAGGCTTTTATTTTATCAGGCTCAGCTTTAATCTTCTTTCCAGAAGGATCCTGGCCCTTCCCTTCTTCCTCCACATGAAAGCGCAGGTTCTCCAGCAGGATGACTGAACCAGGAACTGGGTTGACACAGGCTTTCTCCACTTCTGTGCCTACACAGTCCTTCAAGAACAGAACATCCTTGCCCAGCAAGGATTCGAGCTCAGCAGCAACAGGTGCTAAAGAATATTTGTCAGGCATGGGAACACCATCAGGCCGACCTAGATGACTCATAAGAACCACGGCCTTGGCTCCGTTGTCCAGGCAGTACTTGATGCTTGGGATGGAAGCCTTGATTCTCTGGTTATTTGTAATCTGGTTCTTGATCATGGGAACATTGAAGTCGACTCTCATGACGACTCGCTTCCCTCTAACATCCAGCTTGTCTAAGGTCAACTTGTTAGAAAGAGACATCTTGAAAATATAAAGACATAGGCTGACCCCTGGATCTTAAGGCTGAAGAGCCAACTTGCTGTTGGGAGGCTGGGTCGGTGGTGATTTCTAACGCCTTCCCCTTGCCCCGCCCCTTTCTTCTCCACACCTTCCGCGGCACAAGAGCCACTGTTAGACCGGAAAGGAGATCTAGCTTTGTGATTGGCCCATGATCCTGTCAATCAGGATTTGAAGTGTGTTGCTAGGTGCAGATTCCAACGGCCTGGGCAGAGGGCCATGTAGTGGAGCAGAGGTACCTGGTTTCAGGCAAGACTTGGGGAGGCGAAGAAATCCCAGAATAAGAATGGTTCTAAAACTACAAGAATGGTCTTGAGGTCTGCGCCTCCTGCTGAGTTTTTCTGCCTGCCACAACTGGGTTAACGGTTCCTATTATTAAAAACAAGACAAAACAAAAACAACTTCTCCACTCCGACAATGTACATACACCTCATTCATGTCACATCTTAACCAGGTGGATATGTAAAAACCTCTACAGTGCCAAATAAAATGAATATTCGAAATAAGGGTTTTTATATGAAGCCTTGCTTATTCAAGTTAGCATGGTATGGTTCTGCTTTTTCCTTGTCTTGATAAATATTTCTGTGGAGGATGTGGCTTGTTAGCCTTCATCTTTAGATATATTCTAGGATGGGGTGGGAATGCTGTCTTATTTTCAGTACTTTGCTTCTTAATTCTCAGACTACCATGAAATAATGCTTGGTCACTTCTGCAGGAGAATCCCATAAGGTCATAGCAAAGAGAGTATCAGTAACAGGTGCTGAAAGTAATGGTGACATTTCTTTCAGACTACAAGATTATGATGAGGCTCTTTATTTATTTATTTTTCTCCTGTTTGCTTTGCTCCCTGTACAACTTAGAAATTGAGCTGAAGAAAAACTGCATGGTTTTCACAAGGATCAAAACACTTATTTGAATTGAAAATGAGTGAGATATTCTATTTTTGGAGAAAGCAAATGTATGTGGCTAGTTGGTTAAGTAATGAAAACTGGTTTTGCAATTTTTTTCACTCAATTCTTTCCATAACTTGAATGAACTAAAAATGTAAAATGAAGGCTTTGACAGAAATGTATTTGAGATATCACCCATTAAGATGGCTAAAATAAAAAATAAGAGTAAGTGTTGAGAAAGACATGGACAAATTGGAATTCTCATTTATTGCTGATAGGAATATCAAATGGTGCAGCCACTTTAGAAAACAGTTTATCAGCTCCTCAATGTTAGACATTTAGTCAATAGCATTTAAAAGCAACCTTAAATGGTGTTAAAAATACATAGTAACAGAAACTCTCATTTATTGCTACCAGGAATGAAATATGGTATAGTCATTTTGGAAAACAGCTTGGCAGTTTCTTACAAATATTCATAGACTTACCATACAAGTCATCAATTCTATTTCTAGATATTCATCAGAGGACATCGAAAGCCTGTATTCTCTCAAAATTCTGTAAACAAATGTTTAGAGCCACTTTATTAATAATTATCAAAAATTGCATATCTTTCAAGTAATAAATTGTGATATATCCATGCAACAAAATATTTAAAAAAAAAAAGAAAAAGAAACAAGCTGTTTACTTACACAAAAGACCTAGTTACAACTTAAATATGTCTTACTAACTGAAAGAAATAAGACGTATTATTTCTGTGTTATTTCAGGCACAAAATTATATAGCTATTGTGTAATTCCATTTGTATGACATTTGAAAAAAGGCAAAACTATAGGGATGGAAAACATACCAGTGTTTGCTACATGTTAGAAGAGAGGGTGATCAACTCTCTTGTATAATGGGGCTATACAGAAGGATTTTTAGTGTGGTAAACTTTTCTATGAGGTACTGGAGTGGTGGTTACAAGATTCTATGCACTTGTCAAAATTCATAGAATTGTACATTGCAGAGAGTGAACTTCAATAAATACAAATAAAAAAATATAATCTAGGGTGTTGGGGAATCTTATTATGTAATGCAGCCTCTGACAAATAAACCTAACTGTATTACAATATATAGGAAATTTTACTACAGGTGATGTGGAAATTTTGCTAGAGGTGATGTGGAAAATAAAAGAGATGACTTAAGTAACTTTGCAAAAGAGGTTTCCAGTTTGCAATACTAAAGAAAAAAATAACTGTTCATAAATATAATACTCTAGTTGGTAAGTTTGAATATCACAAGCATATAAGTGAATAATTCTTAAACTACTTTATGTGTGTTAAAAGAGATGAGGAAATAACAGAAGATAATGAAAAGTTTCTCACTATCAGGAAAATAAGTTACAAATAAGCAAGAGCAGAATGAACTCTGTGGTACTGGATTACAAGTCTTGAGATATCAGTGTGAACTCATATTAAGTTCAATATACAGATAGGTTGATACGGAAATAAAGGTATGTGTATATATACGTGTCAATTTTCTATTGCTACTGTAGCAACTTGTCACAAATTTAGCTACTTGAAATAATGCAATTTTGTGTTCAAAAACAATTCTGTAGGTCAGAAATTCAGGTTGGCTCAGCTGGTTTCTTACTCTGTATTTTATAAAGTTTTGTTGGCTGGGTTGTCATTACAAGGCTCTACGAATAATTTACTTCTGAGGTCATTTAGGCTTTTGGCAGGATTCAGTTCTTTGGAATTATAGGACTGAGCTACCTGCTTTTTGCTGGCTGTTAATAAACCCCTAAAGTCCCTCTCAAGTTTGTAGATTCCTCTGTCAGAACCCACAGTGATGCATTGAATTCTTCTTACAATTGGAATCTCTCTGATTTTCATTTTTACTCCATCTATTTTCCACTTTCAGCCAGATAAAATTCTCTGCTGTTAAGGACTCATTTGATTAAGTTGGGCCAAACTAGATAATACAGGATAAGCTCCCTAATTAAATACTGTGATATAATTAATCTACACAGTCTCTTCTGTCGTGTAGCATCAGTATTTACAAGTTCTGGGGAATAGGACATGAACATCTTTTGTGAGCCATTATGCTGCCTACTCAATCATGATTTACATACATACAAATATTTTCCAGCTCTGTTCATAAGAGGAGAGAGAAGCAATGATTTATAAATAAATAAGTTGGGGGAAAAGGACAAAACTTCCCTTTAGAGGAATTCCAAATAATGGTGTAAATACATTCCTCCACTAAAGGTGGAGGAAAGTGCACGGTTTGAATGTAGTGACAAATAGATTCTGAGTATTCAAAGTATCATTCACCATGATTTACAAATATTAGATTTGAAAGACCCAAAAGGAAAATCTACTATTCTATTTTGGCACCTTTCTGTAAAGAAGAGTTGCAGCATGCCCTGCACTGAGCTAAACCACAAGGGCATTTTATCACCACTTTCCCACCCTTGGTCCTCATGTAACAGCATCAAGCTCTGAGGACATTGTCTTTCAGAATTAAAATCCTGATACCATGTATCACCCCACATATAGGTTGAAATATCTTTTTAACCAAATCAAGTTTTCATCTACATTCACAGTATCAGTGTCTCTACATCCTGCTGTTTTTGGACAGATTTTCCAGGTTTTGTTTATGCAAATGTCCTCTGTTTCTCTTCAGGTCTTTTAAGGACCACTTACTTAGCTGCTAGTGTTTGCTGAGGGCAGTGACTGATTAAAGTATACTGTGGAAAGATTTCATTATAGGTCATCAATTTTCTTTGAAAATGGAAACATGTTATGGATTCAATCTATTATTATTTCTATTAGGAAGCCTTTGAAATATTTGGAGCAGTTTAGCTTCAATTCATCTTTCTGTTGACAATGAATGTAAAATATGCAAGTATGTATTCCATATGTTATGCAGAGTTCTGGGTGCTGAAATGACCAATAATATATAGTTATGTATATTCTCATGTATCTAGTTCTGTCATTTTAGTCACTAATTTTATGATTTTAAAATAAACCAACCCCTCTTTTAACAATTTTAAACAATTTTTAAATTGCTTATGAATTTGTAAATGTCCCTATTGATAATAGCAGTAAACTATAATTTATGCATTTAAAAATATTTCCATGAGTTTTTGGGATCATTGTAAAAGGTAAGCTAAGGTCTGTATGGCGCTATTTTCCACTTTTAATGGCAAAAACTGCTACTCTTGCACCAACCTAACAAATAACTTTTTACACAGTGCACAATTTGTTTTAAAACAACAGAATAATTCACACAATAACATTATGTATGAATTAGTCAATGCATTTGTTTTAAAGTATACTTTTTTTGCATTTGTCCCTCCACCTACTTATCTATTCTTCTAACATAGTTCTGTTTCATACATTTTAAGTGAATTTTACTCTCTTTATATTTTGTTTTTATAATCTAATTTTTTAGAAGATAAAAGGGCACATGGACATATGTTCAAAATTAAATAGCTAAACTACTTAATCACTAATAGGCAATTTTTAAGGACTTTTCATATTGAATTCTTGTATCTCTGTTATTGATTATTAATTGATGTAGGCACTGAAGAGGACAAACTCAATGTGAAGGCTAAGGTAAGAATTTTAATGTTATTACAATAGAGTTAGACATAAGTTCTATAACTATTATGTTATATAATAATACAAATCATTACCAGTTCAAACTAATCCTAGTGGAGGATTGATGTATTGCTAAGATTAGGTTTTATTTTCCTTAAGGATTCCAAATTAGATCAGTAGATGCAGTCATCCTAAACAAGAAAATTGTGTTCTAAAAGTTATAATTTAAAAGGGTACTTCAAGAGGGAACATTTTAATTAAAATTTTAATAAAAGAGATTAGAAGCTGGAGTTCAAGTCACAGTGAGTAAGTTACTTTAGAGTTATTTTTAACTAATTAATAACCTGGGATTATTTTTCTAAAGACATTCTAAAAACTTTTTTTTCAATTTAGCTTTAAGTACATTTTATTATTCTAAAACTAAAACAATTGTAAGCATCAACTTGTCTTCTAATACTGAAACTCAGGAGATTCACATTGCTATATAATTTTTCTATTACCTCCAAGCTCAAAAATTAAATAGAAAATAGAAGTATGGGATGCCTCCTGAAAAATGGTGCATTGAATTTTAATAAAATGTATCTTTTTATTTATAAAGGCTACTACTTAATCATAGTTATGATGTATCTAATTGTGGCTTGCATTATGCAAAATATATTTATAATTTAAACAATTATATTAGTTGGTTAACATTTGATATAGTCAAAATATTTGCCTGGTACTATTTCTTGATGTTTCATCTATTATAACATGTTGAGGATAACAATGCAATCAAGAAAGGGTATAGGTGGGAAAGGAGACAGCTGTAGTTTGCATAAGCTCTAAGCTAAAAAAAAGACAAATGATGAAAATGTGTCTTTGTATCTCCAACATTGACTAATGAATTTGGACAGCTATTGGATTAATTCACTACAGGGGACAAGAATAACTGACTGGCAAATTAGCTTAATGGAAACATATGGAAGAATATGTACATTTCAAAAATATGGCTAGACATCACTTATTTCTGTATAAGATGAAGACCTGTGAAATAGATTCTAGTCCTGAGTCTCTCACCTAGTTTTGGAGATTCCAATGTGAGACAGGGAATTACACGGAGCTCCTTTTAGCAACCACCGAAACCAATGGGGGGCCCATGGGAGCCTACGTTTTCTGAATTATTGCATCTCCTGGGAGACAGAAAGTAGCCTTCAATGGAAGTCCAAAAACCAAGAAGAGAGATTGAGTTGCTGTAGAGGATTTTTGTTGCACTGTTTCTCCCTCCATTGCATACAGTTGAAATTAATCCTATCCATGAGTGTGATCAAGATGGACTAAATTGGAGCAGCAGTTGGAAAGGGTATGCATGTCTTGTGAACTTTGATGGGCTAAGTGCTGGGCAGTCTTGAAATTTCAATGTTATAATTCAGTAAAATAAATTGTCAAGAAAAAAGGAAAAAAGGGAAAAGTGAAAAGAGAAATAAAAGACAGGAAAGAGAAAGAAACTAAAAAAGTGAAAAGACAAAGTGAAAGAGAGGAAATAGAAAGAAACTTTGATAAAAAGGATGGAATCAGTGCTTTGGGGACCAGTTCGAAATCTCTCTTTTACTGTTCCAATTGTAGAGTTCTATAGAGGCAATACTGGAGCCAGGCTGGGTGAAGCCCCAAGAACAATAATTATGCTTAGGTCTGGCAGGCTCTAGCTCTCAGCTGATAATCTAGGAAAGAAGCCATTGAAGTAGATGTACCGTAGTATTTCCTATAGGACAGACAATACCTATGCTGGAAATGGTAATAGGGAGCAGAAAATCATGCACTATATAATAAGAGGCCCTTTCAACGTATATTTTCCTCGAATTTCGACATACACACATAAATGAAGTTAGTACTTGAGGCTTGGCTCACTCTGCAGATTAGTAATAAAGACAATAAAGGTATTTATAAGGAGAAAAATTAGACATGTCTGAGGAGCTTCAGCATTATGACTGAAAGCTAACAGAGAGCACAATATACCTAAGGGAGCCAAATCAATAGGAGCTTAACATAAGATTTAAATAAATGAAAAAAAACTGTTAGAGAAATAATTACAATGGAATTGTGAAGGACAATGAAGCCATTATAAAGCATAACCACTTCAACATATCAGATAAAAAAAATGTTGAAATATGTAACTCAAGGGGATAGATTGCATGGTAAAATAAAATCAGTAAAATAATGAATTAATGATTGATAAGTTGTGGAGGAATTCTTGCATAATACACCAGAAAAGGACCAAGAGGAGGTGAGTGAGAACAAAGTTAAGGTGTGAGGAATTAAAAATTTGTACCATTATTAATATCTGTCACAGAGAAGCCATAAAAGGAGAAAAAATATAAAATGAAGATGATAAGGTTTAACAAATAATTTCCTGTAAAAGGAAAAAAAAAACACAGCTCTCAGGTTCAAAGTGTTCACAACATGATAGGCAGAATAGCCAATATTTGAAACAAATTCACACTCTAGAAACACTACAATAAATTTTAGGAACATTAACAGCAAGAACATATATGTTTCTTAAGTTTCCAGGACAGAAAAGCAGATCACTGAAAGGGAAAAGATTCAGATTGAGATCTCACAACAGGGTGACTATAGTCAATGACTTAATTGTACGTTTTAGTTTAACCATTATAAAAGGGTGTAATTGTATTGTTTGTAACACAAAGGATAAATGCTTGAGGGGATGGATACTCTATTCTCCATGATGTGATTATTTCATGCTGCATGCCTATATCAAAACATCTCATATAACCCATAAATATACACACTTATTATGTACAAAAATTAAAAATTAAAAAAATTAAATAAAGTACAAAAATTTCTACAATTGCCAAAAACAATTTTTGACCTAAACCTTTGTATCTAGCTAATGTATAAATGGGAGAGTTATTACAAGTATTTCCAATCATAAAGAATACCAGAAATTTTGTCTCACTGAGGCTTCTTAATAAAATAAAAATAACAGACCAACTCTGGGTAATTTTAATGAAAGAGGAAGAAATTTAAGTATAGAACAGATCAATAAGTTGGGGAAACTAAGTATGACTAAAAATTCTAGTAAAATTAATTGTCCAAATAAGTAATTATCACAGTTTTTAGAGTATTTATTGTTTAAAATCATAATTTGATTTTTATAATATTGTCTTATAGTTTTGCCAATATATGAAAACACTGTTTATGTTGATAGGTTGATCTTAAATCTGTCTTCCTTGCTGAGATTTCTTATGAGTTTAAGTAAAGTCTGGAAAGAATGAATATATAAATGACTTAAGTAATTGCTTAATGTCAAAATAATTAGATTCCTCTTTCCTTCTTATCTTTATACTAATTATCATATATCTTAATTTGAATCGTTTTGGACAAGGAATCCGTCATATTTTGAACACTTGGAATGATATTAGGCCTTGATATGGTTTGGCTCTGTCCACACCAAATCTCAACTTGAATTGTGTCTCCCGGAATTCTTACGTGCTATGTAAGGGAACCGGGGGAGGTGATTGAATCATGGTGGCAGTTCTTTCCTGTGCTATTCTTGTGACCGTAAATAAGTCTCATGAGATCTAATGGAATTATCAGGTGTTTCCACTTTTGCTTCTTCCTCATTTTCTCTTGCTGCTGACACATAAGAAGTGCCTTTTGCCTCCTGCCATGATTTTGAGGCAACCCCAGCCATGTGGAACAATAAGTCCAATTAAACTTCTTTTTCTTCCCAGTCTTGGGTGTGTCTTTATCAGCAGTGTGAAAACAGATTAATACAGGCATATTTCAGACACACTTTGTTTTTTTCAAATTTTAACTTCTCTGAAAGCAGGATGCTCCTGGAAATGAAGTGAGTTATAGATATGAATAAAATCTACTATTCATTTTAGTAAGAAGATGTGGAAAATTTTGTTCAATTTGTCTTGGTTTCACCTTTCTGTTGGCAATATATGTGAATTGTACTTTTTATTATCCTATGTGCAGAATTCTGGATGCTGAGATGACCCATAATCTTGGGTCTTTGTAATATTAATATAAGCAAATTTAATCAGTTATCTCAGGAACAAAATAGACTAATCCTTCAGTAAATACGCATACTTACTCTTTATGAAACAATTAACATCCCATTTAAAGCTATTAATGCAATGTTCTAAAACAATTTTGCAGTCCAAGAATTTCTTTTTTCTTTAACACCCTAAGATTTATTTTAGATTGCCATTGCTAGCTCGTTAGTCTTTTTCAAGCATCATTTCCTCCTTTGTGCAGTCTTTTTTTTAAGCTTTTATTTTAGGTTTAGGAGTGCATGTGCAGATTTGTTGCACAGGTAAATTTCACGTCATGGGGGATTGCTCTACAGATTATTTTGTCAGCCAGATAACAAGCAGAGTGACCAGTAGGTAGTTTTTCATTCCTCACCCTCTTCCCACCCTCCACCCCTAAGTAGGCTCTGGTGTTTGTTGTTCCCTTCTTTGTCTCCATGAGGACTCAGTGTTTAGCTCCCACTTCTAAGTGAGAACCTGCAGTACTTCGTTTTCTGTTCCTGCATTACTTTGCTTAGGATAATGGCCTCCAGCTCCATCCACGTTGCTATAAAAGCAGCTAGAAAGAAGGGGTAGGTCACCTACAGAGGGAACCCCATTATGCCAACAGCAGAACCTTCAGCGGAAACCCTACAACCCCGAAGAGATTGACAGCCTAATCAGCATTCTTAAAAAAAGAAGTTCCAACCAAGAATTTCACATCCAGACAAACTCAGCTTTGTAAGCAAAGGAGAAATAAGATCCTTTTCAGACAAGCTAATATTAAGAAAATTTGTTACCACTATATTTGCCTTACAAGAGGTCCTTAAAAATTGAAAAGTAACTTCTATATGCCTGCATAATTACCTTGGAATAGACAGAAGTCTTAATTTCTTGTTTTACTTTTTATTTTTGCAGAGCTCAAAACTTTCAGTAGGACATAAAAGATTATTACTAGGGTAACCAACTACTGAGTTTTCCAAAACAAATCTTTTCATTATTCAACGGATAATGTTTAATTATAGTTGTGATATATTCAATAGCAGTCTTCATAATAAAAATAATGTTTTATAATTTTTAGGTTTATATTCATATTTTATGTTTTATAATTAAATAATTATATTTAATTGATTAATTTTCAATGTCTTTGAAATTTTGCAATGTAATGTACCATGTTGTTTAATCTATAATAATATGTTGAAAATAACAGTCCCACAGATAAGGGTAGAGGCTGGAGATGAGAGGGCTGTAGTCTGTGTTAGATCTAGGTTAAAGAAAGAAAAAGATTAAGAATATATGTCTTTGGGCCTCAAGTATTAAGTGGGGCTACTGAGGAGAGTTAGTACACAGACTCATTATAGAGGACAGGGACAGTTGATTCTGATAAGCTAGCTTATTAGAAATATCCTTTAAGACTATATATGTTCCAAAAATTGTTAAGATATTATTAATTTTATTATACAGTAGAAATATAAGCAATAGATACCAATGTCGTGTTCCTCATTTAGCTCTGGAAAAGTCAGTAGTGAGACAGGGAATTTAATACAGTTCCTTGAAGCTGCCACAAAAGCCTATGGAATTCTGATATGTCCCTAACATGGTTTATTTCTTGCATTTTCTGGGCAGCAGAAAGAAGCAGCCTTCAGTGGAAGGTGTCAAAAGTCCAGGGAGAAAGTCTGGGCTGCAATATAGGATTTTGTTGCACTGTTTAGCTCTCCCTTGTGTCTTGAAATCAGGACAGTGAGTGCAATTAAGATGGGTTAATAGGTTTAACAATTGGAGGGGTGCATCTTATGAAGTTTGAAGAGTTAAGCGCCTGCCAAGATTGGAATTTGAGTTTCAGGACCCAGCAAAATTGTATCAGGAAAGTAGACAGAAATAAAACTTAAAAAATAAACCATAAAAGAAAAAAAGGAAAAATTGCACCAGTATCATGAAAAGAGTTTCGTAAAAGTAGAATCCAAATAGCTATTTGTCTTACCTTGCCAATTGTAGAGTAATGTTGGGATAATGCTAATCAAGAACAACAAATACACTCAAGATCTGGCAACCTCTAGTTTTTGTCAATTAAAAAGAAGGTAGCTGTCGGGCGCGGTGGCTCACACCTGTAATCCCAGCACTTTGGTAGGCTGAGGCGGGCAGATCATGAGGTTAGGAGTTTGAGACCAGCCTGACTAACATGGTGAAATCCCGTATCTACTAAAAATACAAAAATTAGCTAAGCTTGGCAGTGTACACCTTTAATCTCAGCTACTCAGGAGGCTGAGGCAGGAGAATCACTTGAAACCAGGAGGCAGAGGTTGCAGTGAGCCGAAGTTGTACCATTGCACTCCAGCCTGGGCAGCAGAGTGAGACTTTGTCTCAAAAAAACAAAAAAAAAAAAAAAAAAAAAGGAGGTAGCTAACCAACAAAAGGAGGCATTAGATAGAGTGGCTGAGATGTTCTCTTGCAGACAGAAAAGGTGTATCTGATGGGAGAAGGAACAGGGAATATGGGACTGCCAACAGCTATTAAAAGGCTCTCAGAGTTTATGTCTTTCTTCCAGCTCCACCCAACATACCAAGAACAAAATAAAGCTAGGATTCAGCCTTGTCTGATCCTTGTAGTTGGTGACCTGAATTTGGAACCTATAAATGTGAATTCAAATTAAATAACAATAATAAAAAACCTGTGTATTAAATCACATTTCACTGTCAAGTATGTGTACAAATGCAAATACAGATGGCATAATGTAACTTCCTCTTGCCAGGAAGTTAACAACCCCTGGAGAAATTTGAGCACAAAGATAGGCCATATAGACCCACTGCATATAGACCCTACTTGCAATTTTTCACTCCTGTTCTTTGATCTGTATCAGTTTACACTGCTTTGACATCATTCTGGTTTTTTATGCAGCATCTTCACTCCAGTTCTATAGTAAATATCAAACACATGATCTTATTAAAATTTCCATGAGTCTAGAGATTTTTTTAAAAATACAGCTAGCAATATCCTCAACTTATAAGCTAAAAATTTAAATAATGAAATTACTCTTAAATATTATGATAGGAAAAATAAAACATAGGTCCTTAAATTCACAAAATCCAAGTTTGATAATAACAATCAGATGTATCCTTTCTTTCTGATGTAGTAAAGACGTAAGGAAATACTTTCAGTAGGTCTATCAAGATAGAAATCCATCACATCATTTATTTGTAGGT
Source organism: Plecturocebus donacophilus (assembly GCA_004027715.1). Taxonomy (NCBI): domain Eukaryota; kingdom Metazoa; phylum Chordata; class Mammalia; order Primates; family Pitheciidae; genus Plecturocebus; species Plecturocebus donacophilus. The sequence goes on from PVKP010002217.1 coordinate 89,120, forward strand.
TTACCTCTGACATACTATTTTATCTCTTGGTATCTCAGTTTCTTTGACACATAAATCATATTTAAACATTTGTTTAAAAGTTTTGATGTGAAAATCCATGCCATATAATTATTACATGCTAAATCCTGTACTATGTGCTGAATTAATAAATGATAACTATGATTAGAAAGAATTATAGTGTTTGGCATCTATATTTAAAATTGTGAATAATAAAAATTAATAGGTAACACAACACACTAGAATCTGTTACTAAGCCTGCAAATGTTTTTTTCTTTCCTTTTCCTCACAGCAACTCCAAAATGGAGGTACTATTGTTATCTCCATTTACAAATTAGGAAACTGAGGCACAGATATGTTCTTGGGCACTTGTCAGCAGTAGTTGTTCTATAAGTAAGGTGAGAAGTAGAATCTCTTTATCAGCAGGTATTGGATAAATAATCTCCCTAAGATTGTTTCATCCTCTCTTTCTCTACATCAATTTAAAGGACTGTCAGTATATCTGCATGCAAAAGATTACCAAAAAAAAAGTGAACGTTGTTTTTTCAAAAAGCTTTTATGTAAGTTATTTAACTACACATTTAGAATGACAACCTAACTTAGAATTTCAGTATTTTCTCTTTCAGTGGAAGAAGTCTTAACTATGATATGTGTGTGCTGCCATCTGATGACAACTTTCTAGGATTACATTTTATGTTAATGAATTTACTAAGCTACATGATGAATGAAATAATTCATAATAATTCATTAGCCTGGCACTGTGTAAAAACATGGTTTTGAGGTTTCAATTTTTTCATGCAAGGAAAGACACATTTGTTATGGCTGTGTATAAGGAACAGAGAGATATACCACATTCAGTTCTCCCAGCAGTGGGAATATTATTGCACTTGCTAATAAAGATAATTTGACTATTATGACCAAGTTACCATATACTTTGGACAGGAACTTACCTAGTTGAATCTCATCTGGCTGCTTGTAAGGGATGTTGTGATGCACCATCATTCTGAAGGGCATATTCGCCCAGAACCTGGGAGTCCTGCCCAGAAGCAGCTCTACTGTCTGTCCTTTCTGAAAATTGCCATGCTCTCTTCAATGGGCAAGGCCACTTCAATAACTGGTAGATGCACACTGCAGGCTACCTTTCTCCAGTTCAGGTCAACTCAGAAGTGCTTTCCTACTTTTATAGCTTCCCGTGAGATTAGCTAAGGCTTGTGTTGTGACTGTATCACAGACTAGTTTCTTCCTGTGCTGAATCTTACTCCTTGACAGGTAAATTATAAAAATAAATCTGTAGATTGTTCCCTAATAAATATTCTGCATGCTAATCTCCATCTCAGAGTCTGCTTATTATATCCAGGGAAACTTCTCTGTAACAGTAATTATATCCAGTTTGTACTTCAGACCACTTTGAGACAACTATCTAGAATGTTATTTCTGATTACTGTTGGTAAAATACTACTGTTTTATGATACATCCATGAATAAAGTCACAAATGAGTATTTATGATTGATGCACCAAAGCTATGGATTCTAGCTTTAACAAGTGATTTTACTTAATCTAGTTATCACTTTAGGTAATGACTTCTTTTTCTGTTATTGAAAAATCTCTGCAGGCAATTATGTTTGTCTCCAACTCTAATTCTATCAGGTTCACCCCACACATCCCATGCATTGCTTATAAAACAGCTTATTCTATATTCTTATATTTCCTTTGAAATATTACTCTGTTTTAGTGATAAACTTTACTTATAATCTTGTTTCTATTGCATAATTTTGTACCTTGGTACTTGAATATATGCATTTTTACAATATTTTTGAATGTTTCCTTTGTACTCATCTCAACTCCCCAGTAATAAAGTCTCTAAACTCTTGTTTTTAAATAAGAAAAATGAGAAACTTTATTTTTAAATAAGCTAATATAAGGCTACATTTTTTATTTATTCTTCAGTCTTTTTAGTACCTTCTAGTCACACTTATTTGCTCATCAGGCAACCAAGAAGTTTGGACCTGTTTTTCCTAAGGAAGAAAAGTGACTAAGAGCAGAATACCTGGAGCTAACCCACTTCCATTTGAATATGGGCTCCAGTATTATAACTTTGGATAAGGTGCTTAATTTTTCTGAGTCTCAGTGTCATTATCTGTAAAATGGAGAGGGTGGTATTATCTACCTCACAGGATTGCTAAAGAATTAAATGAGTCAACGTAAGAAGGTACTAGAAAATTGCCTGTCAATAATAAGCACCGTATGCATGTTAGCTACAATTTTTCCAACAGGTGAATGCTTATGATAGTCATTAATTTGTATTGTTTTGTTCAAGTCACACTTTGTATTCTAAGACGACCAAGATTAAAAATTTGAAATTCTTTTTTATTTGTTTTCTTCTTCGTGTCATTTGTGTGACATTTGTTCATTAAAATCACCATCTAGAACTTGCATTATTTCTAACCCTTGCTGCTCTAGACCAGTCCAGGGTTCAAGGAAGCAGGCTGAGGGTGCTCATAAACCTGAGTGATACTGCTGGGCAATGAATGGGAGGCTAATTACCTCATGCACCCGAGACTTTCCTAAATTGGTCTTGTGGAAGAACACAGCAGATTTAGAGTGGAAAGACAGTTTCTCTAAGTTTTTATGCAATGCAATGAAACTAGAGAGTAAATTTACCAACTTTTTTTTTTTTTAAATCTGGCAACATCAACAGGCTAAATATCTGGACATCTTAAATCTCAGATGATTGTCTTAGCCTCTGGACTACTGCCCAGTGAGGAAAGCTATGGAATGCATGGATAACTTATTAATCAATATTTGCCATATGTACTGGCAGCATCAGCGTCAGTTGGAAGCTTGTGGTATTAGCTAATATTCAGACCTTCTGAATAAGAATATCAGAGAGTGAGGCCCAGAAAAGTGTGTTTTACTAAGTTCTTCAGAAGATCCTTAAGGACACTGAAGTTTGAGAAGCACTGTCTTAGGGTACGTAAGCATGAAGCTAGTCATGATGTCTACTGAATAATTATTTTCCAAATGAATTTAAGATAAACTTGTAAATTTTATAAAAGCTCTTCTGGATATTTCCATTGCAATTGCATTGAATTACTGAATAATGTGGTGAAATCAGATGTTTCTATTAAGTTGAATATTTCGTTAATCAAAGGTAGTTTCATACTATACATTTCTGTGACAGCCCTTTTACTGTATTATAAATTACTCCATACTTGTTATGTTATTTGGGATGCAGAAGAGATGGTTCACTTAGCACCATAACACATGTTCACTGCTGAGTTCACAGAAGGGAAGAGTCCAGAGTGCACCACTCAACTATGTCTGAAGGGCAGAGCTCAGGGACTGGGGTTTGAAGAGAATGAATAGTAATGCCAACTAATAATTATTGAGCACATTTTAAGCACCAGATACCTTTCTAAACATTTTACATATGAACTCATTCAATCCTTAAAACAAATCTATTGAATAGGTTCTATCTCTTACTATAACTTATGGATGAGGACAAAGAAAAATAATCTTTTTCGAGGTCACAGAACAAGCACATATTGTGCCCTGAATTCAAACCAGCTGGGTGACCCTCTGCTCATGCTCTTAACCTTTATATTGTACACCTAGAGCTATTTTTGTTTACTACTGTGAAAGTACAGACTGCCATGCGATATTGTTTCTGCTTCAAAATTATTTGTTAATATTTAGTCTATGTTCAGTAACATTTAGGAAAGGATGTAAGACTATTCCCATTTTTTAGAAAGGTGTTGCATGGTAAATAAGAGCTTTTTCCACTGTCATCTAACATAGCTCTTTTTATGATTTTCCAAACAATATGTGTGATTCTGAAAGCTTTTGAGATAATAGAAAAATGGTATACATGAGGTCATCCTCCACCCCCAATCTTCTTCATTACAGGGTATTTTTTTACAGAGGCAATGTGCTCTGAGATATATTTTGGGGAAATACTTTTTATGTTTAATAAATATAATTTATTGTGAAATAAGCCAGTGTATTAAACTTGGATAATGTAGACAAATAAATTGTTTTGTTACTTGTTTATTTGATTTTCCTTAGATAAAGACTTACGCTTCCTCTTCCGTCCCCAACCTTTAAGAAATATCTGAATATGCTTACTCTTATGCAAAGTGGGAAGAGATATAACTGGAATGCAAATTTTGAGAAGTATCATGTTATTTTCTAGAGTGAGCATATTGTAGTGTAAGAACACGTATCACTGCTGGCCAATATATAACAGTAGACTGCAGGATTAGTTGGTTATCTAGCATGCAAAATTCAGAACTCTAATTTAATCACTCTAAAATCTAATGCTACTTTGGTAAGGTAAGATAAATCATAATACCTGGCAATGCAAAAATGAATAAAGATTTTCTATAGCACACACATTTAATTTTCTTAGGTAAAGTATTATTAGTTTGATTTTTTGGTAATGAATTCAATTTATTAAATATTTCAGCTATAAGAAACCATCCTATTACAGGATGGGATGAGTCCTATACATCCTTTGCATCCTGGGATGAGTCATTGTTCTCCTATTGTTAATATGTCCATGTTTATGCTAATGACAATTACTCAAAAGATAGATACAATCAAGTGGATTGACCTAACATATGTAGTTTAAATAAAAAGTGAGACAGGGTCTGAAGCATTTACATGGGAGAAATCCCCATGGATCTAGATGGAAAGACATGGTTCATGTCAAGAGGACATCATCCTCAAATTGTCCTCTTTTTTTGGATCCACACAGAATTTTTGCACTTGTGATAAGAACCACTGTATGATGCAGAATGGTTTACTTTTTAACTTTTGGAAAGTGCATGATGTCTTTTTCGCCCCAAACACTATTGAAATGAGTAAAGAAATATAGAAGTAGTTAGAATTGGGTATAAATTTGATATAATATTAAAACTTGACCAAATATTTCTAGCCTTCCTTTTCCCCATGTCGGGCCCTTCAATATTTGCTAAGACTTCAGTGCATTTTATGTTAGTTGGCCTTAACTGTGCTGTTCCATTGTGTTGAAAGACTCATAACCTTTGCAACCCTGTTTACTCAGAAGATGTTCCTCATTCTACCCTTAAGGCTTTCCTGAATCTCCAAACAGAAGCTATTCATGCTCATCTGGCAATAATAATATATGACTGGTATGTCTTTAGGGACTTATTTATTTCTTATATTATACTATTTTCTATATATCTTTTATACTGTCTTTGAAATGAAATGAAACTATATTCTCTCTCTATATATACACATGCATCTTGTATGTAATCAGTACGGAATACATATTTTGTTAAATTAATGGCATGTGAAGTTTTTTATTGTTTCATGCTTCACAAATGTGTATATAGATGTGTTAATAAAACGATGAGACATTTAAACTACTTCCAATTAAGCGATATTTACCTTGCAAGATGAGACTGGACTCTATTTGCTTTGTGGATTCCTTTAATGACTGATTTAAAGTAGAGGTAAAATGTTAAAAGTGAAGATTTGATTACTGAATGTTAGTTGTGCAGGGAAGATAATCAGAGTGGTTGAAAACATGGGGAAAGAGTGGGTGGGAGTTCAATCACATAAGACCTACTGTAGCCCAGGTTACTCTTGAGGGACCCAGTTATACCATAAGTTGAATTTTGCCAACTTAAGAACTATAAATCACATGATTTAAATTTAAGGCAGGTGTTGGACTTGAATTTTTACCACAACACTAAGAAAGTTTTAAAAAAATGTTACTTCAGAATGTATCAGGAGAGGAGTTAAGACCTCCAAGCATGATTAAAATCAAATAAAATTTAGCAGAAGCTACTAAACTATGCAAAAGACACGATACAACAGACATCTCCTCCTCATCATCACAACACAGAACAGTTGCAAATAACAAAGACCTATTTTATCTCTGTGTCACACAGACAGGTGGCTTTACAGAACAGGATAGTGGTTGAGCGGTTGCATCCAAGATAATGGACTTGTACATCACAGTCGTAGTATTCATCATAGTAGAGGCAAGGGTTAGCTGAAAGAAAATAGTATGGTTTTAAAACATTGTCTTTTAAAAATCTCATTTGCTAAGGAAAGACACCATCTTATTAAAGGCAAAAAGATAAATTTTTATTAACAATAGCTAACTAAATTTGATTAGCATAAGCTAACTAAATCTGAACGCAAAACAGGCGATGAGTTAAGGTCATGTATGAAAGAAAAAGGTAAAATTTTTGTCTTTGTATAAAACAGGCTTTATCACAATGTTTTAAATCCAATGTAAACAGATTGGAGAGGAATCATCTTTTTAATGACACTGTCATTTTGAAAGTATTAATTATGCAATTGCAATATAAAATATCCACACTTTTTGTCTAATTATTTAATGCTGCATTATTTAATGGTTAAAGATTTGCTTTAGATTATTAGAAGTAATGTATAGCCAATGGAAAAATGGAATTAAAAAGCATGCATAGGATGGTATGTATAATCTCTCCATCCACCCAGAGGTTATTTTGATTAACATTCTAGTGATTTTTTTTTCTCATCTTGTTCTATCCCATGGATGCACACACAGGTATATTCTGCTACATACAGAAATGCACACAAAATTCTCCAATCAGTATGAAGATACCCAACATTTTAAATTTGTGGAAATAGCACCAAAAAACTTACTAAAATATTTTTTAACCTGAAGTCTCTATCACAACTAACAAATGTATCTATTTGTCTCTATATAAAGACAAGAATAACAGTAATTTAATTCCTTCTCTCCTTAAAGATTTTCTGACTTTATTATGCAGTCTTGAATCTCGAATCTTGATAACTTTGTGGTCAACTTAATTTTTTCCATTATATTTCTTCTCTTTCAATTGTAAAGTTTGATCATTGCATGAAACTTATAACAATCTTATAAATATTAAATTTACATTTATGCTTTACTGTTTATTATTGTAATCAATATCCTTCTATGCTATATACATGTTCCTCTTCCTAAATTATTAAACTGATTCACCTTTCAGGAACTTGGAGAATAGCTACAATAGATTTATCAAGGTGAAACAAGGAGATGAAATGTGGATGCTATATTACTGCCTGAACAATTGTATATTTGGTAGTGTATCTCTGCTTCATTTTCCTACAATCAGGAATTTGTCAAAGTCATTACTTCTTTTTTAAAAACAAATGAGTTACCCATCATTATCCTAGTTTATTCTCTTATGTAGTATTCTGGTGAGATATACTCTCAGTGGATTTTTTTTTTCTTTAGAGGTAACAATTTTTTCTTTGAATCTATAAAGTGTTTTAATCCATTGTTTTCTTTTATCTGTTGTTCTTAATTTATATACTTTCCCTAATATTATAACTATTTTTGTTTTTATCAATTTTATTTGAATTACAGTAAATAAATTATATCTGCATATCCAGGTCTTATATTTTTAGTATTGTTTGTTCCCAATATGTTCATTTCTTGAGTTCATATACTTCTTTAATAGCTCTCACTTTCTCATACACTTACAAGTGAAGGAAAGCTTATGATATACATCTTCTATGTGATAGAACAAATCTTTTTGAGTAATATTTCTCTTTCCTGCTCTTCTTTTACTTCGGTTAAATTGTTATATCACTGCAGACGTTGCTTTTCTCAACTAGATTTTAAAAATCTACTCAATCACCATCCCTTTTTTCCCTAAGGCATAGATAATTGGTAGATTTTTTTTTTTGGTTGGGGAGGAATCTCTCCCAACTAAATTTTTTTTCCAGAAATGGGGTATAAGAAGGGTAGTGGATACAGAGAAAGAGAGAGGGATATAGATAGAGAAGTAAGTAAAAGAGTGGCCAGGCATGGTGGCTCACATCTATAATCCCAGCACGTTGAGAGGCCAAGGAGGGCAGATCATGAGGTCAGGAGTTTGAGACCAACCTGGCTAACATGGGGAAAACCTGTCTCTACTAAAAATACAAAAAATTAGTCAGGCATGGTGGTGCATGCCCTTAGTCCACCTACTCGGGAGGCTCAGGCAGGAGAATAGCTGGAACCTGGAAGGTGGAGGTTGTAGTGAGCCAAGATTGCACCATTGCACCCCAGCCTGGGTAACAGAGTGAGACTCTGTCTCAAAAAAAAAAAAAAAAAAAAAAAAAAAAAAAAAAAAAAAAAAAAAAAAAAAAAAAAAAAAAAAAAAAAAAAAAAAAAAAAAAATATATATATATATATATATATATATATATATACATAAAGAGTAAAAGAAAAGCGAAATGAGAGAAAGATAGAAGGAAGAAGAATCTACTTTCTTTCTTACTCTAAAAGCAAATAGAGTAACCTGATAAGGTGAAAAATAAGCCTCTGGTCTTTCAAGTTGGAGGTCACAGAATATTTTTCTTAGGTTTATTTTCTCTCCATAGACTTGGTGCTGATATGATTTATCTTAAGATTATTCCTAAGAATTAAGAAATTATGTTTGCAGGTAGCCTCTAAAAAATGAAATTTTGCTACCTAAGGAAATAAACATAAATGACACCCATTTGGCTAATACTTCACTTTAGGTAAGATTTACTCAAGAAATTAAAAAAAAACAAAAGAGGCTGTAAGGAATAGTGTAAGTATCTGCTAACTTCTTAGATGTTTCACAGGAAGTGCAGAAGAATAAGGATCACTCAGGAAAAACTGCATGCTGCTATAAGTTGTCAGGCAACCTGTGTAGTTATGGAGTAGCAGGCAATTGGAGAACACCGGTAAACTGAAAGCAATGGGACTAAATTATGGGCTACAATAAGGGGGGCCAAGAACTTTTTAGAGAGCAGAGAAAAATCTACACTTACCTCAACATTTTTTCTTATTTGACTCTAATTAAGTATTTTAATCTATTGTGTGGGAACTCGAGTTCTCAGACATAGATATTGTAATTTCCCCCGCCTTAAGTTAAAACAATGGTCTGAGTCACTCTGGCAATTGGGGAGGGGTAAGCAGAAATAATTTGCATGTTTTCTGTGGTATGAGTGAGACGAAAGTTGTAGAAAAGTGCCATATTTTTCAATGCTTAATTTAAAGGATGTATGGATTAAATGTAAACAAATAGAATATATAAAACTTACTGCACAGTTTGTCTTCACAGTTATTTGGGCAGTCTGCACATGGAATGCCCATCTTATAAGGTTCATTCTTTGTGTCAGGATCATTTCCCCTAAAAGAAAAAAAAAAGTGATTTTATAAAACCCATCTTTGAAAAATGCATATAACATTTTACAGTGTACAACCAATTTTAAAAACAAATTGTGTAAACATTCTTGTAAAGAACAGTGATAATTTTTAAGATGGGTGTAAGATTTCCAGTCTTATACCTATACTTTTTTTTAGTGCATAGAACCAATAAACGTGAGTGACATGAAAATATTTTTCAGGCAATGTGCACATCTCTGGACAGTCGAGTCCTAACAGTACTTGGAAACTTTGGATACTCCCAAGTACAAGCAAGAGAACTTACAAGCAAGAGGGCTTTAGAGCCAATTACAATAGAATGCTATTCTTCATTAATATATGTAAGGACATGGTAAACCATCACTTAAAAGGGCATGATTCTTACCAAAGTTAAGAAGAAAATCTCAAGTGAGGTAAACTAGAGAGGTTATAACTCCATCTTTCACTATGTCTTGAGAAACTTTTTACATGTTAACGTCTTTTATTGAAACAGATGGTTTATATATAAGAGAAAAGTACATCAGCATGGATGAAACTAAAGTGCTGGGGTGTGGGAATGAGAGTAGATGAGTTCTAGTTCTGGACTAATTTGAAACTTTAGAAAAGACAGGAAGGGTTCAATGACTTATCCCTGTAATTCTGTAATCCCTGCACTTTGGGAGGGAAAGGTAGGAGGATTGCTTGAGCCCAAAAGTTTGAGATAAGCCTGGGGGGACGGGGGAAAGTCAGGCCTGGGGATGCACGCACTTGGAAGGCTGAGGTGGGAGGATAGCTGAAACCCAGAAGGCCAGTGCTGCAGTAAGCCATGCTGACACCTCTGCACTCCAGCCTGGGTTACAGAACAAGACCCTATCTCAAGAGGAAAAACAAAAAAGAGAAGACAATTCTTACCTGCATATTTCTAAAAACACAACGTAGATAATTTCTGCTTCTTAATTAACATAACTTAAAAAAGTAAACGTTCTAGTTTTAAAAAGTCTTTTAAAATCTGATACTTGTTTATCTGAGCTGCTAAAATTTTACTTTGAAAAGGAGGTTATTACTAAATTCTGTAAGACATTTAGTCAGTGTCTTGGACTAACCCTCAACCACGAAAATTCTCCTGTCATAGATCTCCACGTTTCGTACTTTTCTTTTTTGGATAAGCTGAAATTCACTGCAGACCACCCACTCCTGCAAATACATTTTGCAAATGATGTGCTGTAGGAGCAAAGAGATTTTATTGTCTTCAGCACGATTTATGTATAACTCATATAGTTATTATATGATGATATTACACTCTGAATCAATAGTGATAGTGGAGGCCCCAATTGAAAATGTGAAGGATGGCAGTATGTTTTCAAATAAATCATGTTCATTGATTAATATTGAACATCTTGTATTATGCTACCTACGTGGGAGACAGTGGTTAAGTACCATGCATAGAGCTCACTTTATTGAGGAAAGGCTTATGTGTTAATCTAGGAAATATATGTAGCTGAAGGAGATGCATAATGACCTGTTACCAACTTTCATCAGCAGAAGTGATATTGACCTGGCATTTTTAGTCAAATATCAGGCGGTTCTATCCAGCTCTGAACAATCTCCCCTTTTTTGATAACCATCACTGGAGCCACACAGAGGGGCCCTGCAGTCATCCTTGTCTTACTTGATCTTGCTTCATAATCACAGCTGATAGGAGAAGAAGGTGCACCAGACCCTTACTGAAACAATCAGATTAAATTTTCTAAAAATTGCAACTAGTATCTGTGATAGAATCTGTAACATGTAAATTTAATTTTTAAAGAGAAGACATATGTCAACTTTTTGACTTGATTGCTAAGTACAGGGAAAGACACTTGGCTCTTTCCATTAGTTCCCATTTCAAGATTCTATTCTTTTGGTCTAACAGTACTCTTGTTTTGTTGAAGTAAATGTCCTTGTTTCTTTGCTTAAGCAAATTTGTTTGTCTCATATAATAATTACCTGAAGAATCAATGACATGTAGGAAGACTGTTGGTAAACTGCTCTGAAAATATAATGAGTTTTTTTTTAATAAGAGAAAATGCAGGCAAAGGAATAAAATAATATATAACAAAATACATGTTTTCACGTAACTAGGAAGTAGCTGAGATTCAAACTATAGTTTGTTTAACCATTCATCTTTGAAGGACATCTGGGTTATTTCCAACTCTTGTCTATATGAATAAAGTTGCTATAAACATTTGTGCACAAAAAAGCCAATGTTTGAAAAACTAGATTGGGTTACTCTAGGAGGATAGATATGTTAAAAACTAATAATACATACTCATGACAATAGTGACAAACGTAGAGATATTGAGGTGATACTTTCTGACGGCATGATGCAACAGCACAGCCAATCAGGTAAGACGAGGCCCAAACAATCTGCAAAGATCAAGAGTTGTTTGTTACAGATTAGATATTTTACTAAATGCCTATAATTTCAATATTACTATCCATGATTAAAAGTTAACGTGTTTGCTTTTAGGTTTACTTTGGGCATGGTTTAACAAGAAGTTATAGAGACAAAAGGAATCTCATGTGTCTAGTTGCCAGACATGCACATACACACACATAGCTGCACTCAATGAAAACCAGGTGGAGAAACTCAGCTGACAGGGGAGGGTGACTTGATGATTGGCATTGTCTCTGTTTATTGTCAGTTTTTCTTTTTGAAAATAAGTTGGGCTTCTAGATGTAATTTCTAATTTAAAAAAAATCCCAATGTTCATTTTCTCTGGGATTGGAGAGATGGGTAGAGAAATGGTAAAGGTACAAAAGGGAGTGCTGATCATTTTGCTATAAACAGGCTGATGTTCAAAAGGTACTTGAATGTGGCCTTTCTGTACATGGGCAGTACACAGCTGTGTATAGGACTCATTTACCCCATCATATCCAGTATACTCAGAGATGATCAAAACTCCATGTCAACTCTCCATGACTCATTCCAATTGGAACAAAACATGAGTGGCTGTCATGAGTTCTGACTCATTCTCCCCTTCTTGTCAAACTTATGTGGACAAGATAATTTATCAGTTTACATGATGAAGGCCGCTGGTGGTTATATAAAAATCAAAGCTTGGAAGAAACTTTTCCTTATTGGTCAGGGAACAGGCATAGTGTAGAGTACATATTGTAAAGTTGGCTTTTGAGGAAAAGTGACCCAGATTTAAACTCCATCATTCACTTCTTGGGTAGGGTGTACTTCGAATTTGCTTTATGTCTCAGAGTTTCCTTTTCTCGGCTTTAAAATGGGATACAACAATGCCATCCTCTACATTATAAGTGAATAGTGGGATTAAACACTCAAATACTGAAGTGGTTCAAAAGGTGATGTTTTCAGTAAGTGTGATTGTTCCCACTTGCCTTCCCTGCCAGACATGAACCTGGGTAGTTTCTCACTAGTCCTGGAGACTTTCCTGACATTTCCGTTCATGTTCTTGATTAGAGAACATGTTTGCTGTGACTCTTTTGGATGAAACATTGTTTTCTCTTTACAAAGAGAGTCATGCATGGGTGTCAATCTCTCCATACCATATGGCTTTTAATTATCTGCTGCTAGCCTAGGCTTTTACTAAAACTATTGCTCTAACCAGAATAAAAATTTTTCTAGTGTAGATTTGTTGTTTGCAGGTTCTTCCTATCATTTTATACCAATGTGTATTTTCCATAAGAGACCCTGTGGAACTCAGAATCTAATGGAGCACATAACTAGAAATATAATTTTAATAAAAATGCAGCTGAACATCTGTTTTGCAATATTCTTGCTATATGTTAATTGGTAATAAGATTATTGAAATTAATTTATTAATTTTTTCCTTTAACTCATAGCAAAGAAAAATTGAAAATGAAACTTTTTTCATTAGGTCTTCAGACACAATTTTAGAAAAAGAGCTTTTATTTTGCAAAATTTTTCTATGAACATGCTAATGTATTTATACAAGGCTACAGAAAACGTCGGAAAATATCTGGAAAGGCCTTGTGGTATATTCCCCCATTGACCTGCTGTCATGGGCTTACTCAACTTCAAATGAACGTTCTGGCTGTTCAGTTCATTCTGCTTGGAACCCTATCATCTGTTCCTTGCCCTTCCCTGACATCAACTGCTTCTGATTTTTAGAATATTAGGTGAAATGAAGTTCCCATCCCTCAAGTGCATATGAAAGATTAAGAGCTGTGTAAAGGCCGCTGGACTAGGATTGAGACCTGGGTTCTAGTCCTAGCTCCTCCATTTACTAGTCATGAAAGGAATACATAACTGGTGGATTGCAAAATGTTTCTGTATTCTACTGTGTTAGATTTTAAGTAATGAAAGCCAATCTGTTTGATTTTATTGTCCTAATTTCTTGGAAACAGGAAATCATTTTTCTTTTTCCAAGAAACATCATTTTGATAAAACGTGTTATCTTTTGAAAGTGATGCTGTTCACTTTGAAGGAGACAAATCAATATTATCCAAAGGTTGTAGAATTCAGTTAATATATCACAGTGATAAGATAATGCTTTTGTGATAAAATTGTGGGTTAGTTGACTTATATAGGAAATAGAAGGCTTGAATCAAGGCCACAAATTTGTTAGATTTTAGCTTTCTAGATATTCATTTGATTTTTATCCTCTAATCCCTTGGTAAGGTAAATTATATGATTAAATAGTTTAATGTTAAGATACTCCTGGATTCTTACCACATGCCCTTTGTGTCTAAGTGTATCAATCTTAAAAGAAAATGCTATTTACTGAAGTTTTATTTAGGTTTCTGCATTAATTTCTGTGATTATGCCTCTGTTTTTTTAAATGCTTTATCTTCATTGGCTTTTAATATCAAATTTAAGTAGGCTTTATTTCAAGTAGATTTTATTTTAGATTTTATGAAACTTACCAATGGGCACATGTGAGAATATAATGAAAGGAAGCAGTCTGCAAGCCAGAAAAAGAATCCTTTCAAAAAACTAACCATGCTGACACTCTGATCTTGAACTTCCAGCCTTCATAAATTCAAGAAATAAATATATGTTGTTGAAGTCATTCAGGAATGTGGTATTTTGCTATGGTAGGCTGAACACATTAAAACCGATTTTGGTATCAAGAACTGAGATGCTGCTGTAACAAATACCTAAAAACGTGGAAGCAGCCTTGGAACTGGGTAATGGTACAGACTGGAAGTTTTCAAGTGCATGCTACAAAAAATGTAGATTTCCTTGAAGGGATTATTGATAGAAATAAGGGCATTAAAGTCTATTCTGTCTCAGATATAAAGGAGGGACATGTCATTGGAAATTGGAAGAAAAGTAATCTTTGCTATAAAGTAGCAAACAAAATGGCTGCTGCTTTGTCTTCTAGTGTTTTGTGGAAGACAGAAGTTATGAACAACAAATGTGGATATTAAGCTGAGGAGATTTCAGAGCAAACGGTCGAAGGAGTGGTTTGGTTTCTCCTTACCACTTACAGTAAACTACAAGAGGAGAAAAATTGAAGAAATCTTTATGCGAAAAAGAACCAGAACTTGAAGATTTACAAAATTATTAGCACATCTATATTGCAGAAAATGAGAAAGTATTTTTGAAAGAGACCCCTAAGGATGCCGCTGAACAGCCATTTGATAAAGACACCATGGATATGATTTACAAATTTAATCATACGTCTCAGCAGAAAGAGGTGTGATTATACAGCAGAGGTACTGCCCGTTTGAACTGAGGTGGACAGAGAAACAGACCTAAGTGAAGAAAGGCTGTCAGACTTCTTAGTCTCTTCAGAATGAAATGATAGACGTATTTTATTGCAAACATGCTTTGTCCTTCAAGAAAAGGGAAGAATGACTTCCCAAATGTTTCAAAGATTATGACGGCTGCCCTTCCCATTACAGGTCCAGGGGGCAAGTTTTCTTCCTGCTTAGCTTCAGACTATTGTCTTTTGAGGTGATCTCTGAAAACAGCCATGTTAGCAAGGCCTCTTTAGAGAGTCATTTGATGAGGCTGCCTCACTGAGCTAAAGGGAAAAGGATGCCCACAGAGCCATGGCAGCCAGACTGCCCCCAAGTTAGCCAAGAGTGCAGAGCATAAACCCAAAGAGAATTATTATCAAGCCTTAATATCACATGCAATTTCTCTTGCTAGGTTTTGGACTTGCCTGGGACCCATCACTGCTTTCTTTTCTATTTCTCTCTTTTAAAATCAGAATGTCTATCTGATGCCTGTCTTTCAATCGTATTATGGAAGGAAATAACTTTTCTCGTTTCATAGATTCACTGCTGGTGAGAAATTTTACCTCCAGATGAACCACACCTTGAATCTCATGCATTTAGATAATATTCAGATAATATTTAGATAAGACTTTGGGCTTTAGACTTTAGAGTTGATGTTGGAATAAATTAAGAAATTGAGGGCACTTGGGGTGGAATGAATGTATTTTGCATGTGAGGTGAAAACACATTTGTTGGGAATGGGTAGTAGTACAATGTTATGAGCTGAATTGGTCCTTTAAAATTCACATTCTGTACCCATAACTTCCATCCATTGTAGCTGTATTTAACAATAGAGTTTGTAATGAAATAAGGTTACATAAAGTCATATTACTTGAGCTCTGTTCCAATAGGATTTGTGTCCTTATAAGGAAAGATGCTAGATAGCTTGCTCTTATGGTCTCTCTTGTCTCTGTCTCTATCCTTGTCTCTGTCTGGCTTTACTTTTGAACTGGGGAAAGGCCATGTTAGGACACTGTGAGAAGGCGCCAGGCAGAAAACTTTCACTGGAAACTGTGTTTTATCAGGATCATAGACTTCCAGTATCCAGAATGTGGGAAAATAAATTTCTGTTGTTTAATCCACCCAGCTGTGGTATTTTGTTACAGCATTCCAAGCAGATTAATAGAGCAAAGATGTGAAGAAATTGCATATTTTGTAAATTGCTGGTGGGAATGTAAAATGGTGCAGCTGCAATAGAAAATATAATAGTACTCCAGTTTTTCAAATAATTAACATAGTATTCACATGTGATCCAGTAATTCCTCTTCTTGGCATATCCTCAAAAGAATTGAAAGCAGGCACTTAAACAGATATTTTCACACCAATGTTTAAGACAGTATTATTCACAGTAGTCAAAAAAATGGAAACAATTCAAATGCCCATCAGAACAGACAAGCAAAATATGATATATACATATAGTGAAATACTGTTTGGCTACAACATGGATGAACATGAATTTAATATGTTATGCTGAGTGAAATAAAGCGGACACAAAAGGACAAATACTGTATGATTCCAAATGTATGAGGTACTCTGAGTAGTGAAATTCATAGAGACAGAAAGTGGAGTGATGGTTGTCAGAAGTATTGTTTAATGAGCACAGAGTTTCAGTTTGGAATAATGAAAGCATTCTGCTAATGGGGTTGCACAGCAATTTGAATGGACTTATTGCCACTGGACATTCATACTACATTAATGCTGAACATGAAGCCTTTAAAAATGGTTAAAATGGTAATTTTTAAATACATATTTTACCACAATAAAACTAAAGTTAGCAATCAGGGGGTTCTCTGTATTATAAGGTACCATTATTCTCACTTTTTACACCCAGTACAAATGTCAAATGAGATTGATGTCTTATGATTTTGTGACTTCCTGGAAATTCTGGTGAGTAAAGAAGGAAACTAAGAGGTTAGGCATCTTCTCTAAGCCATAATTTGAACAGAACACTTCCTTCTATTTCAAATTATAAGAGGAACTCGGTAAATTGAGTAAAGATTGCAATAAGAAGGTAGAACGACTTTCCGTTGTTTGTTGCTTACATTTCCACATTCATGCTTATCTCTTAAACAATGTGTGTGCTTTCCAGCACACAGGTTACCTGAGTGTAGTGGTCAGTTGTTACGCCATCATCTGCTGATGTCCATTGTCCATGTTTGAAATATTTAGACTCACTGTGCCAGACTCCAATTACAGTTGACCATGATACAGGATAAGATGTCATATGCATATTTTCTCCACAAAAGGTATCTGAAATGAGAAAATGGGCTGGTCATACTCTGAACAAATTGGAAACACTCTGCAAGGAGTTGTTCCTCATTTTTATTTTATGAATGGTTCACTGATCATCTTGATAACATCTTCTGAGAGGGAGTAAGGGAGTAAAACCAGTTGTATCCCTGCTGAAAGCCTTCTTCCTCATTGATGAGTGAGCATATGGTACTCAAGTTTGGTGAAAAGTTGATAGTAGATAGTGAACAAGTTTTGAAATCAAATAAATCAACATTTCAATCTCCACTGCTCCTAAGTTGCTGGAGATAGATAAAACTAAATCAGAGAAGCCTAAGAGTTTTAACAGGGTCTATGGCTTAACGGAAGTTACACACAGGTTTTCATAATACAAAGATGTTGAATAGAAATTTTTTAAATTTAGCCATTCATATGTGATGTGAGCTTTTGGTTGAACATGGCATTCAGGAGTAACTGCCTTTTCCTAAGGCAGGCAGGAACCATGTTGCTAATTCACTGCTCTAAAGCATTGGACTAAGATTCCAAATAATCTGTAGATATAAATGTGAATTAGCACTTTTAAAACATCTTGATTAAAAAAAGATTATCATTTTAAAATATAATGTTTATTTGTGAAGGAAGGAGATATAGTTTTGGTGTCCCCTCCAAATCTCATGCTGAGCTGTAATCCCAGTGTTGAAGGTGGGGCCTGGCTGGAGATCTTTACATCACGGTGGTGGATTCCTCATATAGCTTGGTGCTGTCCTCATAATGGCGAGTGAGATCTCACAAGACCTGGTTGTTTAAAAGTGTGTGCCACCCCCAGACTCTCTGTCTTTGCTTTCTCTCTCACTTGCTCCTCCTTCACCTTGAGCCATGATTGTAAGCTTCCTAAGGTCTCACCAAAAGCCAAGCAGATGTGGGTGCCATGCATCCTCTCCAGCCTGCAGAATCATGAGGCAATTAAATCTCTTCTTAATAAATTACCCAGGTTCAGGTATTTCTTTATAGCAACACAAAAACAGTCTAACACAGAAGTACTAATTTTTTTTTTAATTTCCTGGAAGCTAGCAGTAAGTTACCTAATTTATATAATTTATATTCTTTAAGATGGGCTCATTTTTGAGCACCTGAAATTGTCTTATGGGCAGCTCAGCAGGGTTGCATATACCTTATTTCTCAACTACATTATTGTTCCAAATAATGGAACAGATCCTCATGGTGCTACTGTTGAGTAGCTGAGGTGACTACTCAGAATGGAGACCTTCTACGTCTCTAACTGTGTACTCTACTCTTCTGCCATGCTGAGAGTTTTGGTTCATTTTTCCTGATGGTAAGAACTTGGAATCTGAAAATGTAAACATATAAACCTTAAAAGAATTAATGAGTTAAAATACCATAGCAGTCCACAGTTCACTGCTGTATATGACCCAGTGCAAATAAAGAAATCTAGATGACTTAATTTACTCTCATCAAGTTACTTAACAATCCCTGTTTCACTGTTGTTCTTTGAGTCCAAAGGCAGGTCATATAGATACACACTTACTTGGAAGTCTCCTCCCAAGAGGGTTACTCTCTGTCATATCACAATACCTTGAAAACATTCTGGCATTTTGAGCAGCCTCCTCACTCCAATTCTATAGTGGAAAGAGAAAAAAAGGCATATGTACTAATTAATATTTTCATAAGATTCTAATTTATTGTTTCTAATAATCCATGAGATATATCTTTAATTGTGTAAATTAAAAATGTAAATGAGATTACTGTTAAGTGTCCTAGTAGAAAGAGAAAGACAACAATTTATTATGTTGGCCCTTGAATTCGCAAACTCAAAACTTGCTAATAACATTCAGAGATAGTTTCTCTCTCAGCTGTAGTAGAGAATTTAAGTAAATGCTTCCAGGAAAACAGACCAGAGTTACAAATCCAGTCTAGTAATTTATTTGTAGTTTAAACTCAGACATGTTATTTTATCTCTTTGAATCTCAGTTTATCCATCTGGAAACTGTTACCTGTAATTTATGCCCAAAGGTTTGTTCAAATGTGATAATCCAAGGAATACAATTGAGATGTGCTAAATTTTATGTATTCAATAAATGATGGCTGTGATTAGAAGCAAGTTCACAGTCACATCTACATCTAAAATGACGAATCACAAAAATAAAAGCTAACTCCACATGCCAGAATCTGTCACTAATTCTGTGTGTATCTTCTCTCACTTTAACCTCGCAGCAACTCTACAAAAGAGGTAATATGTCCATTTGTAAATAAGGGAACTAAGGCACACAGATGTGAAGTCATTTTTAGGGGTCACACAATAAATAATTGACAAAAAGAATTTGGATCCACTTAGGCTGGCTTCAGAGTGCTGACTTCTCAGCATGCATCAGCTGTGCTGAGTTGAAGCATTTGGTCAGGTATGACTAAGTAACAGCTGTTCTCCCAATGCAGGAAGGGAGAAATTCTGCATCTGTGACAAATGATCTCCCTAACACTCTTCTATCATTGTGGTGTGTATGAAACTGCCCAATTTTTACAAATAACTGCTCTTGTGAACATTTGTCTTATCTGAGTTCCCTTTTCAGGAACCCACCATCAGGCTCCCAGATGATAGCAGGGAAGTGAGGCTTTCCTGATCATCGCACCTGGACAAGAAGACACAGCTGCTGCCTGTAGGCCAACTCCTTTTCCTTGTCCCTCCCGTTTTTCCGTCCATCCTATATAAACCTTTAACTTTGGTTGGTTAGGGAGAGGGAGGGAGGCTCACATCACCTGCAACAAAGCCTTTCTTCCCAGGTAATTGGGAATACTCATCTACTGACTGGCTTTCTGTGCTGCAAGAAACCAGACCTTGGCTGAACCCCGGTGTTCAGCAACAAATATATCCATTTAAAAGAATACCCTTATATGTGCATATAACACATTGCCAACAGAAGTTGTAGAGTTTGTTTTTACTGTAGGATTTTATGTAAGTACTTCCGCTACTCTAGAATGTTTGGAGGACTCTCCTTTTTGTATCGTCCTGAGCATGGAAATATAATTATTATATGTATATGCTGCCATCTTGTGGTAGATATTTAGAATTACCCTTGAGGTTGATGAATTGACTACACCATGAGATGAATTAAATAACTCTGCCTAGCACGGGGCAAAAACATGGTTTTGCAGGTTTTGATAGTTTCAAGCAAAAAAATAAAAAAGATTTATTTTAGTCATGGCTATGTCTAACCGATGGAGCAGAGATAACACCACACATTGACCAGTGTATAGGCTCTCTGGGCATGGGGAATACCATCACACTCACTAGTGAAGAAAATTTGCCAGAACTAGAACTTATCTGGTTAAAGTATAGCAGACTGTTTGCACTTTGAAGAAGCTGTATAGAACATCATTTTTGATTAATGTTGGTGAAATACTTCTTTTTGTGACATATTCAAAATTAAAATTAAAGCTGCTATTTATGATCATACCAAAGCTCTGGATTCCAGCTTTAACAAGCAGCTCTATGTAATCAGGTTTAATATTATGTTCAGAAACTTTTTTTTTTAAGACCTCTGCCTGTAATTGTGTTTAACTCTTCAATCCTATTGTTCCTTAAATTTGCTGTTGCTACTTCCATCAATCCAATCCTATACATGTCCTATGCATTGTTTTTGGAGCAGCTGAACCCTCATATTTCCTTTGAAATATTGTCCAGTTTTACTGGTACACTTACTTTTATCATCTTATTGATATTTCATACCTTTGTACCTTAGCACTTGAATATATGTATTCTTATATTATTTCCAGTGTTTCTTCTGTATTTGCCTTTTATCTCCAATCTCCAATCAGAGGCTATGTTTTCACTTTAACCTTGTTTGTATCTCCTAGATAAATTTATTTGCTTATCTGGCAGTCAAGGAATTTGGACTCTACTTCTCCAGATTCTTGGATCTGGCCCACTCACATTTTAATCTGGGCTCTAGTACTTATGATTTTGAATAAGCTACTCAATTTTCCTTATGTTCAGTGTTACAATCTGTAAAATGAAGAAAATTGTATTGGGGGAATGAAATGAGTTAATATAACAAGGTATTAGAAAAATGTCTATGAATAATAAATACAATACGCATGTTTGCTACAACACTATGTAGGGATACCTGTGAAAGCTATTGATTTTTATTTTTAGTTCAAATACCCCTTTGGATTTTAAAGTGATTAAGACATAAATTTCAAAATCATTTATCTATTTCCTTGTTTCATCCTCTTCATCATTTGCAAGAGAAAGATGTTCCTTAGAATCACCCTCCAGAGCCTGCACTATTTCTAACCCTTGTTGCTATAGGCCAGTCCAGGGTTCAAGGAAGCTGGCTGAGGGTGCTCATGAAACTTAGTGGTGCTTCTGGATAACAAATGTGAGAGTAATCAGCTAAACATCTGAGATTTGTCTTGTAGTAGAGCCTACCAGGTTTATAATGGAAAGAATTTCTGTGCCTCTTTATGGGAAGCAATGAAAGTGGGGGATAAATTTGCCAATATTTATTTACCTGACCACATCAAGTAACTAGATATTCCAACATTTTAACTCTTAAATGAGTGTCTTAGTCTCGGGACTACTGCCCAATAAAGGCAGCTATGAAATGCATAGATAACTTGTTAATCAATATTTGTCATGTGTACTGGCGGCATCAGTTGGGAGCTTGCTGTGGTATCCAAGTCAGATCTCCTGAATCAGGGTAGTCCTTGGATAATTGTGGTATCCAAGTCAGGATAAAATATCCAAGTTGGATAATTGTGGTATCCAAGTCAGATCTCCTGAATCGAGAAGGAGGCCCAGGAAGGTGTGCTTTACTACGTTCTTCAGGTGATTCTTGAGCACATTAAAAAGGTGGAGAAGCACTGTCTTAGGGTAGAGAGGGATGAAGCTCGACTGGCTGAGGTCTGTCACTAACAACATAATCATCAGAAAGTTACTTCCCGTCTCTGGGCCTCTGTTTCTTTATGTAAAAGATTTGTTGTGAAGTTAAAACTTTTAGCATTTTTAAAGTGCATAGAACCTAATAAAAACTCCGTAAACACCATTACTATTATTGCCATCATGGGGGTTGCTATTGTTTGATCTTACCATCTTCAGCATGTTGCTGGCTGGTGGAACTACTCCTCTTCTGAGGCTGTTGTGTACAGTAACGATCTCTTCTTGTACATTTGCCAATTCAGTGAGGAGCTTATTAAATTGCTCTCTAGCTGATTTCTTCTGTTACCAGAAAATTATTAGTTAATTAGTGTTACTTCTTTTAAGTGAAATTTGTCACATATATTTTGCAGTTTTATAGTTTAATATTAAATAAACAATGATTTATAGCATTTTTGAATTTATAATATCTCAGTATATTGGATTCAATTTCTCCAGTGCTAGTTTTGAGTATTTCCAAATGTTAGGCTGACATTACATTAGTCCTCAGAATAATGCATTGGTTATCCTGTGATTAGGGTTTTTCCAGGTTCATACTTTGGGCCATGTTGAAGCATTTTTAGTTGGGCAATAAGATCCAAAAAGGAAATGTCTTAAAATCACACCTTTTACTTACTCACTTCTTTGGTTTATTCTCCACACTTCCTACCCTACAACAAATGTACTCTTTGCTTCCCAAATAAACTACTTGTACTTGAACTCTGGTCTAGTGGTGTGTGTCTGGGAGAACCCAAACTAAGAGATTCATTATTGAGGACAAAGTTGCAAGTGTTTTCAATACAAATTCTGTGTCTTCTTCCTTCCTGTTCATATGAGAAAACATCGAAGCTCTCAAGTGTATGTGTGAGACAGTAAAACATAGAATTCAAATTCAGCCTACAATCTTGAATTTGTGACTGTTCTTTTCATTTATTTATTTTTTTAATTCTGAAACTCACTAAGAAGAAAAATATATGGCCAAAGTATTTAGGTTAGCATTGATTGCTATAAAGAGCATGTGTGTGTGTGTGTGTGTGTGTGTGTGTGTGTGTGAGTGATATCACATGTACTTCATTTTTTAAAAAATGTGATAAAACTAATGTACTATAATGTGAGGGGTGTCTGTTGCTTCCTTAACTACCACATGACTATCAGCACAATTTATGAATGGATAAGATCTAGCACCAAACTTACACAGATATAGAAGTATTCACTGTTATTTATTTTATATCAATAGTTTAGGGTTTGGGGAGAAAACATAAATATGGAATTTAGAAGACCCTTTAGAGCCGGCCTCTGTGGACATACTCACGTGGAGTCATTTTTTTTTTCTCATGTTGCAAGTCACTCTAATTTGGACTGGAGGAGAGGCTGAGGACCCACATGATTCCACACACTATTTCCAGATGATAACTCTCCTTGTTCCTCTGAAAACCTCTGCTCCAGAAAAACTCATGACATATGCCTCTCATACCTCATTCCTGAACATTTATTTAACATCCTATCATGATTTCTTTTCTTACTTCCTCTCATTCCTGGAAATTGATTTTCCTGAAATGAATTCATCTTTTCCACCCAAATTTCTGAAGTCAATTCAAAGGATTTTAACAACCACATGGATGACTCCAACCCTTTGATGTCATAGGCCCTTAAAATCTTCCACCTCTAGACTTCTGCTTCAATCCGCTTCATCCTCACCTTAATGGTGACCAACTATATACCTCCCAAAATGCTGGTCAAGCATTTCCCTGCCTGATCAGAATTTCCTGTTCTTCCAAGTTGCCAGGATCAGCCATTATGACTGTCTTTCAATATAATAGAGCCTTCTAATTCTTCCTTTTCTCTACCTCTCTTGTCTTTTCTTTCTTCTCTATCTGTATTCTCTAATTTCAGCACCTCTCCCTTTACAATATTGAATCTTTTGTCTGCACACCCTCATCTAGAAATACCTGCCTAAAACACCCCAACTTTGGATGAGACTGACAATTCTCCTGCCTGCTCTGTTAGCTGAGCATTGCCAGGAAAATGTCTCACAAAACAACACTTATCTGCATGACCCCAAATCAGTATGACTGATCCCAAACAGTTCCTTAATTCTAATCAATTCTAATGAATTGTTTTGTTAGCTCACTCTGCCACTCTCCACATTATTGTAGAACTTTTGCACTCATCCCTATTCACAACTACCTTCTCTCAATAGGTTGTGAAACCTCCTTCTGCCTTCAGTAAAGAGAACCCATCAGAGGCAACTGCTTCAACTGCCTTACCCAGTCTACCAATCTACCTGTATCTGTCCCTTTCTTTCCTCCTCTTCTGTGGTACTAGAGAGTGGGTCACTCTTTCTAATCTTTCTAAGGCTCAACTTTCCAACAGTGTTGTTAAGTCCATTTTCTTCTATCATCCCGCCAAATCTTACATTATTTATTTTCTTTTCATTTTGTGTTTGCTGACAGCCATTCCTTCCTTTTGGCCCTTCCCAGTGGTGTTCATTTATGATACTGCAGCTTATATCTTTTTTTTTTTGAGAAGAAATCTGGCTCTGTTGCCCGGGCTGGAGTGCAGTAGCATGATCTTGGCTCACCGCAGCTTCTATCTCCCAGGCTCAAGCCATTCTCCTGCCTCAGCCTCCCAAGTAGCTGGGATTACAGGTGTGTACCACCAAGCCTGGCTACACGCTGCTTATATCTTAAAACAAATAAGCAAACATCTCTTCATTTACCTCACTTTCCCATTCAACTATTGTTCTCTGTCTCTATTCTCTTTCCCTATCAATATTCTGGAAAATGTTGCCAAATCTGGCTGTCTATAATTGCCCAAGTGATAGACTCTTACATTTACTTCCCCGTTTTTTCAATAATATGTCCTCTATCACAGGTGATCCACTTCCCCCATTGCTTAGGCATTAGGCAATGTCTGGAGAAATCTGGTGTTGTCATGATGGGCGTGATAGGGGGAGAATGCTCCTGCCGTCTTGTGAATAGAGGGCAAGGATGTTACTGCTAAATTCCTACAAGGCATAGGACAGCCCCCCACTACAACAAATAATTGTCCCATAGAAAATGGCAGTAAGGTTCTAGCTGGGAAACGCTACATTAAAAATTATCCTTTTAAGGTCTGTGATAAGCTCGATTTGCATATGCAATATTGTTTTACTGACTTTATTCTACTTGGTTTATTGGCAGCTGACTCCTATGACTAAGCTTTCAGTGTAGAAATACTCTTTCTTCCGGTGTAAGGAGCAAAATACTCTATTTTTTTCTTTCCTTTCAGACTTCTCTGCTTCCTTCACCTGGACCGATTGTGGCTACTGCCTGGCTTTCCCCTGGCCTCCCTGAGTCCACTAATGCTTTACGACGTCTCTATTCTCTCTCCCACTCTTTGATGCATTCTTTCATAATCCATTCTCTAGTCATCATTCAGAATAAAAAATTTAAAAACAGTTTACCGTTCATAAAAAGAGGATCTAAATCTTTAACAAGGCCTTTGAATACTCTCTTTTTCAGCCTCTATTTAGGATATAGATACATATACAGCCCTTATCTCTGCTGTAGACACACTGATTTTTTTTGGTTGTTGTTACCTGAATGTGCCAGTTTCCTTCCTGCCTTAGAATATTTGCCCATGCCTGTACCTTTGATAGTACACCTTGTTAGCTTGCAAGACCGACTCATTCTTCAGATCCCAGGTCTATCATGTGCTCAGAGAAGTGTCTAATTAACTCAGACAAGATTCAGCCTGCTCATTACCTGATCGTAACTCTCTAGTTTTCCTTAAAAAAACTTTTTGAGTAACATCTACCAGATGGTAATGGAAAACTACCTATATCAATAGTAAAAGCAATTTCTGTTAAATTAGATGCTTCATATCCCAGCAAACTCTGACACTATTGGAAGTTTAAAACACCATTCAGGTCTGGTAGTTAGTTTATTTGCTTTCTACTGGAGTCTGAAAAAAGAAAGAATAAGACAATTTTTTGTGGGCAAATTCAACACATTATTTACTTTAACTGGGACTCATATTTAAAGTTTATGTAATAAATTTGTGTTGGGGGCTTAATTTATCTTCCGGTTTAAATTTAAAATTCTTAAGCCTTTATTTTATGACAAAACTGTCTATAAAATATATGAAAATATTCTAATAATTCTCTGTTATAGAATATAAACATGTTGTTTTATCAATGTCTTCTACTTTTTCTTTTATATTCTTGGTCAAAAGCGAATTGGGTATGGTTTCTCTTGGATGGGTGGCATTCTACCTATCTACTCTTTGCTCTGGACTTTTAACTAGAGATACTAATTTCTTCTTTCACATGGCAATCTGGGCCAGGCTGTTTCCCAGAACTGGGCCTAAGTGGTCTAGACAGCCTAGTACTAGGTCTTGATGGCAAATATAGGTTTCTGACTGTTTGCCTTTCTCCCCTGCTCTGGAATGGTTGCTATGCTTCAGGTTAGCTTTTTCCTTATTATGAAGCATGGAAATCACCCTATCACGCTGGGGAAGTAAAATGGTCAGATAAGCAGAGGGAAGGAAGAAGTCTTATTGAGGACTCTAATTCCAGCTTACTGGAGCATTATTGGACATTAAACATGAACTCCACCTAGTCTCTCCTTGGGGAAGAGGAGTGAGTAATAGGATCCAAACACCAAACCAACACCCGAATGGCCTAATGCATAAGGATTTTTTTCAACCATAAAACTAAGTGCCTTTTATTTCTTACTTCTCTTACCTGGCCTATGAAAATATAAAAGTCACTCATTTTCTATACCAAAGTTATTTATTTCAGTTTGTCATAAAATTTTGAGTAAATTAAAATATGCATTATTTTCTTTATATCATTGAATTTATTTAAAGGTGAATATTATTCTCTGATCATTAAATATTATATCATTGAGGGTTTTACTTCTGTTTTGTGACTGTTAAAATTATTGTTTTTAATAATTATGAGATTCAGGTCATATATCTCGATACCATCGCTTACGGCTCCTCACGTCACTGTGCTGTTGGCACCTTTCCATTTTATATTTATTTTGACATTTTAAATTCTTGTTATAGTAAAAAATTCTATAGCTTATCTGCATTCTCAGCTTTTTCGCCTGTATTATACAGCGGTGCTACAATGAAATAGATATGGACCCATGGAGCTAACTGATTAGGTACAATTTCAGGCCCTGCCATGTCCTAATTCTCAGATATTAGCCATATGACTCACCCTTCCCATTCTTTGGTTCTCTTCTTAATAATATGGTATTAAGATGAGTACTTGCCTAACAGGGCTATCGTGAAAACAAAGTGTGTAATGGGTGTAGTGGCCTTACAACAGTACCTCTAACGTACTGAATTCTATTTAAGTGTTCTCTCTTAGCTTTATTTAGAAAGTAATTATGAAACATACAACCCTCACATACTTTCATGGCCAACATAGGCAGTAAGCAAGCTGCAGCAACCAAAAACAAGACGTGTTTAATTGCCATCCCTGAAAAGAAAAAATAGCACAATTTTAGATTATTCTCAACTCATGGGATAACATCTTGTAATAAACCTTATTTGAAGCACTTTTACATGTGTTTGCATTTTTTTTCCAAAAGAAACCTTCAGGATCTGAACAAGGTTTAATGTGGGATGCATATAGGAAGACAGGACTGTTTTTGAAGGATAGTAGACTCTCAAAAATATAAATTGTTTTAATCCCTGGACCTTTGAATATGTTATATTGTGTGACATAAGGGAATTAAGGTAGCACATGGAATTCAAACTGCTAATCAGCTAACATTAAAGTAGGGAGATTATCCTGAAATATCTGAGTGGACCCAATATAATCATAAGGGGATTTAATGTTGAAGAGGAAGTGAGAAGAGTCAACGTCAATGATGAGCATGAGACAGACTTGACCAGTTATACTGAATTTGAAGACAAGGAAGATACTCTGAACTAAGGAATATGGATGGCCTCTGGACGTAGAAAAAGGTAAGGAAACAGATTCTGCCCTTAGAGTTTCCCTGTTGACAACCTGATTTTAGCCCAGTGAAACTTATTTGAATTTCTGACTTCCAGAAAATAGGATAATAAACCTATATTTATTTGAGAACATTGAATTTATGGTAACTTGTTATAATAGCAAGAAGAAACTAATATAAGAACACAGAAAGATTTGATTTAAACTATCAGCTACAAAGAAGAGGAATAATTTGGTACTACTAATTTATATAAGAGACTTAGAGATATTCTATAATATCTGATCACCTTGCTAAGCATGGCTGTCATTACGAGACAGAAAAATCAGAGCTAATGTACCTTCTCCTTTATTTTTAGTTAATGTAGATAGCTAACTCTAGGATATTAATAAGTATAGATGATTAAATTTGATTGGCACCTTCTTTTCACCATCTGCTAAGTTTATTTCTGAATTAATCCTGCTGCGTGAGAAACAAAAAAGGCTAACTTTGGTTCTCATTTTATAAAACCCAACATTTTTAAAGAGCAAGATAACAAATTTGTGAAGAATAAAACAGTGCAATTACTCCTGCTTTTTCACCCAATGATGTAGTTCACTATTGATCTCACACTTCCCCTGCTTACTGCCAGACATGCTTAATATGAGAGAGAACTCTCTAAATCAGTTCTTTCAGAGAACATACACATGTAAGCAATCTCACCTTTATCACTCTTTTTCATCTATTTCCTTTCCTTTCTTTCTCCCTCCAAATATTCACATAACCTCTCATGCCAATATTTATCATAATATGGTGACATAGATGATGAAATATTCCTTTCTCTTACTAATCCTCAAAAAATCTAGTAAAGCAGATAATTTTAACCCTGAAGTAACTGAAAAAAAAAGTAAACTAAAAGGGAGATTTTGAGGGGAGAGCCTTCAAAATAGCAGACTAAGCATCTGGCACTTGCCTTCTCCATAAAGAAGAACCAAAAAAAAGGAATAGATAGTCACAATTCAAATAGATCCTCTAGTATTCACCAGAGAAGTGGCATTAAACACTTAAACCAAGGAAGGAGAGAAAAACATGGCAGTCTGCTCAGTTGGGATTGGCTGGGAGCCTGGAAAGGCTCCTTAATGCATGCAAAGGGTAAGAGAGTGACTCCCACAGGTGTACATTTTCACTATGGACTTCTGCATCCTAGCCATTGGGATGCCCCTAGGCTCTCACAGACCCCTGAGACTAACAGAACTTGCCTGGAGACTGCACGAAGACACAGTTCCAGAGGAGAGTTCATGGTAGGTCCCATGGGTTTCACACACTCTTGGGTCCTAGACAGCTATGGAAAGGTGCTTCATTGACAGTCTATTCCCAGCCCAGCTGCATCCTGCACAGGGGCCAACGGTCCTTGCATATCCACATCTCTGGAACCACACTGACATTTCCCACCTGCAGCGTCTGCTACAGCTAGCTGTTGCTCCCAGAGATGATATATTTAACAAGTGCTGAAAGAAAAAAAACGACTTCCACCCATGGATACTGTAACCAAGAAAGTTATCTTTCATAAATGAAAGATAAAAAAAAAGTATTTTCCAGACAAGCTAAAGCTGAGGGAATTTACTACCATTAGACTGGCTCTACCAGGAATGCTTAAAGGAGTCCTACACATGGAAGTGAAAAGATATCTACCATCATGAAAACACACAAAAGTATTAAACCCACTGGTAGAGCAAACACAAATAAGGAAGAGAAGGAACTCAAATGTTATCACTACATAAGACCACTTAACCACAATGATAAACAGTAAGAGAAAAAGGAAACCAAAAATATTCAAAACAAAAAGAAATCAACTAATAAAAGGAGATATCAATAAAAACATTGAACGTACATGGATTAAATTTTCCACTTAAAAATATAGATTGGTTGAATGAATTAAAATATGACCCAGCTGTATTCTGTCTATAAGAAACTACCTCTCCCGTAAAGGTAGATATAGATTGAAGGTAAAGGGATATCAAAAGATATTCTGTGCAGGTGAAGACCAAAGCCAAGCAGGAATATCTTTAGCTATATAGGATAAAACAGACTTTAAGTCAAAAACAGCGAAAGCAGACAAAGAAGGTCATTATGTAATGATAAAGGGATCAATTCAGCAAGAGAAGGTAACAAATCTAAACATATGTACCCAACAATGGAGCACCCAGATATATAAAGCAAATACTTTTAGATCTAAAGGGAGAGATAAACTCCAATACGATAATAGTGGGGACTTCAACACCCCACTCTCAACATTAGACAGATAATCTAGGCAGAAATTAACAAAGAAACATTGGATTTAAATTGTGCATTTAACCAATTGAACCTAACAGACATTTACAGAACATGTTATCCAATAGCTACAAAGTGCACATTCCTCCTATCAGCATTTGAAACATTCTCTAGGTTGGAACATATGATAGAAAACAAAACAAGTCTCAACAAATTTGTAAAAATTGAAATGATGTCAAGTATCTTCTCTTACTGCAATGAAATAAAACTAGAAATCAATAACAAGAGGAACTTTGGAAACTGTACAAAACATGGAAATTAAACAACAGGCTCCTGAATGACCACTGCGCTAAGAACGAAATTAAGGAGGAAATCAAACAATTTTTTGAAAAAATAAAAATTGAAACATAACATACCAAAACTAATGGGGATATAGCAAAAGTAGTGTTAAAGGCAAGTTTATAGTAATAAACACCTATCTCAAACAAAAGAAAGATTTTAAATAAACAATCTAACAATGCATCTCAAGAGCTAAAAAAAAAAAAAAATAAGGAAATCAAACTCAAAACTGGCAGAAGAAATCAAAAAGTTCAGAGCAGAGCCAAAAAAAATAGAAGCTTAAAAAATAATCCAAAGGATCAACAAAATGAAAAGTTAATTTTTTGAAAAGATAAAACTGATAAACGAGTAGGTTGAGTGACCAAGATAAAAAAGAGAAAACCCAAATAAGCAAAATCAGAAATAAAAAGGAAGATATTACAATTGTCACTACAGAAATACAGAAAATCATGAGATAACCATGGATAACTACTAACAAATTGAAAAATTTAGAGAAAATAATAATTCCTGGAGACATAAAAGCTACCAAGATTGAATCAGAAAGAAATAGAAACCAGAGTAG
Organism: Plecturocebus donacophilus; assembly: GCA_004027715.1. Taxonomy (NCBI): domain Eukaryota; kingdom Metazoa; phylum Chordata; class Mammalia; order Primates; family Pitheciidae; genus Plecturocebus; species Plecturocebus donacophilus. Next base: position 120,298 of record PVKP010002217.1, read on the forward strand.
ACCAATAATGAGTAATGAGACTGAATTGTAATAAAAACTTTACCAATAAGAAAAGTCCAGGATCAGATGATTTTACTGCTAAATTATACTAAATTTTCAAAGATGAACTAACATCTATTCTTCTTAAACTATTCCAAAAAAAAAAAAATCAAGAAAAGAAAAGTTGCCCTAATTTATTCTAAGGGGCTGGCATTACTCTGATACCAAAACCAGACAAGGATGCAACGAAAAAGAGAACTACAGGCCCATATTCCTGATGAACACAGAGGCCAAGTTCCTTAATCAAATAATAACAAACTAAATTCAACAGCACATGAAAAAGATAATGCACCATGATCAAGTGAGATTTAATACTAGGGATGCAAGGATGGTTTGACATATGCAAATCAATATATGTGACACATCACATTAACAAAATAAAGGAAAAGAAACATATGGTAATCTCAACAGACTCTGCAAAATCATTTGATAAAATTTAACATCTCTTCCTGACAAAAACTCTCAAGAAACTAAGCACTGAAAGAACATAACTTGGCCAGGTGTGGTGGCTCATACCTATAATTCCAACAGTTTGGGAGGCTGAGGTGGGCAGATCACTTAAGATCAGGAATTCAAGACCAGCCTGGCCAACATAGTGAAACCCTATCTCTACTAAAAATACAAAAAATTGCCCAGGCGTGGTGGCACACATGCCTGTAGTCCCAGCTACTCAGGGGTTGGGGGCTGAGGTGGGAGAATCACTTGAACCCGGGAGGTGGAGGCTGCAATTAGCCAAGATCATGCCATTGCACTCCATTCTGGGCGACAGAGCAAGACTCCATCTCAGAAAAAGAAAAAAAAAAAAAGTAACTCAACATAATAAAAGTCATATATGACAAATTCACATCTAACATCACAGGGAATGGGAAAAAGCTGAATGTCTTTCCCCTAAGGACCAAAACAAGACAACGTTGTCCATGTTCAGCACTCCTATTTAACATAGTACTGGGAAGTTCTAGCCAGAGAAATCATGCAAGAGAAAGAAATAACAGGCATTTAACTTGGAAAAGAGAAAGTCAAATTATCACTCTTTGCAGATGATATTATATCTAGAAAATCTAAAGACTACCAAATTCATAGATCTGATAAGTTGAATAACTTTGCAAGATACAAAATCAACATGCAAAAATTAATAGTATTTCAAATAAAATACCTAAAGATAAAGTTTACAAAAGAGGAGAAAAACTTCTACAAGGAAAATTACAAAACTCTTATGAAAGAAATTGACAAGGACACAAAATATTGAAAATAATCCCATGCTCATGAATTAACAGTATTAGTTTTATTAATATAACCATAATGTCTAAAGCAATCTACAGAGTCATTATAATTCTCATCAAAATACCAATGCCATTTTCCATAGAAATAGAAAAAATTTCTAAAATCATATGGAATCAAAAATAGCTTGAATAGCCAAAGCAATTCTGAGCAAATAAAACAAAAGTAGTTATCATACTCCCTGAGTTCGAAATATATTACAAGGATCCACTAAATAAAAATCATGGTATTGTTAGAAAAACAGATACATAGACCAATAGCACAGAAGAGAGAACCAATAAATAAACCCACATATATACAGCCAAATGATTTTTGACAAAGACACCAAGAACATTCATCAGAAAAATGATATCCTCTTCAATAAACGGTGCTAAAAAGTTGTATACTCATATGCATAAAAATGAAAGTGGACCCTTATCTTTCACCATATGCAAAAATAAACCTAAAATAGATTAAAGACTTAAGCACAAAGCCTAGAACTATAAAATTATTAGATAAAAACATAGGAAAACACTTCAGAACATTGATCCAGGCAAAGCTTTTATTACTAGACCCTCAAAAACATGGACGACAGAAACAAGAATAGGCAAATGGGACTATGTTAAACTAAAAAACTTCATAGCAAAGAAAACAATCAACAGAGTGAATGGCAATGTGTTTCATGGGAATAAACATTTGCAAATATGCTGGACTAATATCCAGAATATGTAAAAAACTCAAACAACTAAACAGTGAAAAAACAAATAATCCTATTAAAAAGTGGGAAAAGGACATGAATAGACATTTCTCAAAAGAAGACATACAAATGGCCAAAAGATATATGAAAAGAATGTTCAACATCACTAATTATCAGGGAAATGCAAATTAAACAACAATGAGATATTATCTTGCCCCAGTTAGAATGACTATTATTAAGACAAAAGAATTACCAAAGCTGGTTATGATGTGATGAAAAAAGCGCTCTTACATGCTGTTGGTGAGAGTAGCCACTACGGAAAACATTATGGAAATTCCTCAAAAAGCTATAAGTAGAGCTACCATACAAGCTAACAATCCTGTTACTGGGTATTTATCCAAAAGATAATAAATCAGTATACCAGAGGAATACCTGTACTCTCATGTTTATTTCAGCACTATCTGCAATAACCAAGATAAGGAATCAATCTAAGCATTCATTAATGGATGAGTGGAATAAGAAAATGTGGCATGTATACACAATAGAATGCTATCAGCCATAAAGAAAAAAAAAGAATGAAATCATGTCATTTGCAGTAACATGGCTAGAACTGGAGGTCATTAGGTTAGGTGAATAAGCTAGGCATGGAAAGGCAACTATTGTGTGTTCTCCCTCATATGGAAGCTAAAACAAAGTTGATCTCATGGAGATAAGAGTAGAATGATAGATATCAGAGACCGGGAAGAGTGTGTGTGGAGTTTGGGGCACATGGGAATGGATAAAGACAGATTGGTTAATGGGTACAAACATACAGTTAGATAGAAGAAATAAATTCTAATGTTTCATAGCAGAGTAGGGTGACTATAGTTAACAACAATGTATTGTATATTTCCAAATAATGAAAAGCAAAGACTTAATTTGTTCCCAAAACAATTCAAGGTGAGGCTACTCCAGGTGAGGAATGCCCCAAATATTCATACTTGAATATTACACAGTCTTTGGATGTAGCAAAATGTCACATGTGCCCCATTAATATATGCACATATTATATTTCAGTAGAAAAGGAGCTTCTGACACAGTAGATTGACATATACACACATATATATACCCACATACATACTATACACACACACACATATATATACTTATATATTTATCTCTACCTACATTATATATTCTATATATGTAAATATATATATATATACAGAATATATATACATATACACTGAAGTATTATACATATTAGTCTTCATTATGAGGCTGTCTATAATTGCTGTTTTTGCATTTTCTGAAGGACAGTTTTTGGGGTGATGTGTGCTCATTACCTTGGTTGTTATGATGTTTTCATGGTTGTACACTTACATGTACCTAAAGTGTACCTCGAAAAAGCTGTTATGAAAAGCTCAAGAAAAGCTCCCTAACTTACTTGTTTTCCACCAGCCAAAAATTGATACTGATAATTTAGACTTTGTCTTTCAAGTGTTCTTTTTTCCTTATATACAATACCAGTACTTAGTTGAATTTACATATGAAAACATAATTTATATAAAATATTATCTTGCTTTTCCCAGAATTTCCATTGTTATTACATATTCATTGTAAACATTACTTTGAAAATATGATTAATTTGTAAGTTACTTGTGATTTTGGCTAAAGTTTTATTTTTAATCTGTTAATTTTTTTTTCTTAAGTAATGCTATTGTGACTATTTTAACACAAATACCCTTAGCATTTTTAGTGGGTTTATTTCTTCATGAATTATCACAGAGTTTGAGCCCCAGGACTGAAAATCATTTACAATCTATGGACTTTAAAAAATAATAACATACAACTAATTTTACTTGTAAGTGTATCTAATACATAATAAGTGCTTAAGAAATATTTAACAAATGAATTTACTCTTTTAAAATTGCAACAGGGAGAGATCCAAGATGGCCAATTACTAGCAGCTCAGGATTGCAGCTCCCAGTGAAAGTGCAGAGAGTGAGTGGATGCCACACTTACCAACAAATTTTTGCTGCCCACGGACCAGGGCATTCCCAGTGGAGGAGCCCCACGGGTCGCCAATGCGATCCTTTCAGCTGGTGCGGCTGTTTTGCCAGCACCTCAGCCCAATGGCTCTTGGTGCAGAGTAAACGGGACTAGGTCTCCTTTTGGATGCTATTTGGAGCTCTGATAAGGCAGAGGAGTCCATTCAGCTGATTGAAAAAGGGACTGAGAAGCCAGACTGGAGACACCCGGGCAGAAAAGCACCACGAATTTCAATGCTTTTGTTTTAGTCAGCGTTGTGGGTCGCCATAGTGAAAATTACAGATTCCAGAGCTGGGAATCAACAAGCTGGACATCCATTCAGAGACTTAACTTGAAAGTTGGTAATTACAGAGACGATAGGTGGATAAAACCATAAAGATGCCAAGAAGCCACCGTAAAAAAACTGAGAACACTCAAAATTAGAATGTCTCTCCTTCTACAGAGGACGCTAGTTCCTCTTTAGTAACAGAACAAGGCCTGCTGGAAAATGACTGCGAAGAATTAACAGAGTCAGGCTTCAGAAGGTGGCTAATAAGAAACTTCTGTGAGCTAAAAAAATATGTTCTAACCCAATGCAAAGAAACTAATAACTTTGAAAAAAGGTTTGATGAAATGCTAACAAGAATAGACAATTTAGAAAGAAACATAAACGAATTAATGGAGCTCAAAAACACAATACGAGAAATCCGTGAAGTATGCACAAGTCTTAACAGTCGAATTGATCAAGCAGAAGAAAGGATATTAGGGGTCGAAGATCAACTTAATGAAACGAAATGAGAAGATAAGATCAGAGAAAAAAGGATAAAAAGAAATGAGCAAAATCTCCAGGAAATATGGGACTATGTGAAAAGACCTAATTTATGCTTAATAAGTATACCTGAAAGTGATGATGAGAATGAATCCAAACTGGAAAATATTTTTCAGGATATTATCCAGGAAAATTTTCCTAAACTAGCAAGCCACGACAATACTCAATTCCAGGCAATACAGAGAACCGTACAAAGATATTCCTCAAGAAGACCAACCCCAAGACACATAATTGTCAGATTTACTCGGATTGAAATAAAGGAGAAAATATTAAGGGTAGCCAGAGAGAGGGGCCAGGTTACCCATAAAGGGAAGCCTATCAGACTCATAGCAGATCTCTCAGTAGAAACTCTAGAAGCCAGAAGAGAGTGGGGGTTATATTTTACATCCTTAAAAAAAAAAAACTTTCAACCCAGAATTACATATCCAGACAAACTAAGTTTTACAACCGAGGGAAAAATAAAATTTTTTTGCGAACAAGCAAGAACTCAGAGATTTCATCACCACCAGGCCTGTTTTACAACAAGTTCTGAAAGAAGTACTGTACACAGAAAGGAACAACCAGCATCAGTTATCCTAAAAACTTACCAAAAAGTAAAGAATATTACAACAATGAAGAATTTACATCAATTAATGGGTAAACAGCTAGTTAGCCTTAAATAACAGTATTAAACTCACATATATTAATATTAAGCCTAAACTTAAATGGATTAAATGCCCTAATGAAAACAAACAGTTAGACAAACTGAATAAAAAGTTAAAACCCGTGGATCGGATCCAAGATGGCCGCATAGGAGCAGCTCAGGATTGCAGCTCCCAGTGAAAGTGCAGAGGGTGAGTGGACGCCGCATTTCCAGACGGATTTTTATTACCCCCAGACCAGGAGATCCCCAGGCGGAGCAGCCCCACGGGTCGCCGGTGCGGCTGTTTTGGCCGGCGCGGCTGCTTCGGCCGGCGCGGCTGCTTTGCCTGCACCCTGGCGCGGCGGTTTTCCTCACAAAATACACTGGTCTGTGTGCCCTTTTAACTGGCGAGTGGAGCTACGGGAAGGCAGATTAAAAAGGGGACTGAATCAGGGAGCCAGCCCAGGAGATTCCCAGGCAAAAAAGTGCTACGAATCTCAGCGCCTCTGTTTCAGCCTGCGCAGTGTGTCCCCGCAGGGGAAATCACACAGATCCCGGCGCCTTTTCAACAGGCGACTGGAACACCTGGGAGTCGACCATTCAACTAAAAAAAGGCTCTGAGACAGCGAGCCAGGTGATCAGGCTCGGCTAAAACAGCAATCAGAAACGCTCTTGGCTGCTGCAGGTGATCCCCAGGAAGCAAGGCCTGGAGCAGACCTCAGCAGTCCTACAGCAGAGAGGCCAGACTGTTAGAAGGAAAACTAAGAAACAGAAATAACTTCATCATCAACAAACTAGACGTCCACTCAGAGGCCCAATCTGAAAGTCAGCAACTACAGAGTCGACAGGAGGATAAATACACAAAGATAGGAAGAAACCAGCGCAAAAAGGATGAAAACACCCGAAACCAGAACACCTCTCCTCCAACAAGGGATCACAACTCCTCCCCAGCAAGGGAACAAGGCTGGACGGAGATGGAGTGTGATGAAACGACTGAATCAGGCTTCAGAAGGTGGGTAATAAGAAACTTCTGTGAGCTAAAACAACATGTTCTAACCCAATGTAAAGAAACTAAGAACCTTGAAAAAAGATTTGAAGAAATGCTAACGAGAATGGACAACTTAGAGAGGACTATAAGTGAATTGATGGAGCTGAAAAACACAACACGAGAACTTTGCGAAGCATGCACAAGTTTCAACAGCCGAATTGACCAAGCAGAAGAAAGGGTATCAGAGGTCGAAGATCAAATCAATGAAATAAAGCGAGAATGCAAGATTAGAGAAAAAAGAGTAAAGGGAAATGAACAAAGTCTCCAAGAAATATGGGACTATGTGAAAAGACCTAATCTACGTTTGATAGGTGTACCCGAATGTGACGAAGAGAATGAATCCAAGCTGGAAAATACTCTTGGGGATATCATCCAGGAAAACTTCCCCAACCTTGCAACGCAGGCCAATATTCAAGTTCAGGAAATACAGAGAACACCACAAAGATATTCCTCAAGAAGAGCAGCCCCAAGGCACATAATCGTCAGATTCACCAGGGTTGAAATGAAAGAGAAAATGCTAAGAGCAGCCAGAGAGAAGGGTCGGGTTACTCACAAAGGGAAG
>PVKP010002218.1:0-127463 GCA_004027715.1 Plecturocebus donacophilus
AGGTGAGTTAAAGTTTTCATGCTAAGGTGGGGAACTGGATTCTCATAGTCAGCAGCTAAAACTCTCCTTGAGTAGAAGAAATCTCAGAAGTGTTTTAATGGCAGATGGGAAGATGAGTGGGCAGTGCCCCCTTCTGTCTAGGAAAGGAAGGAGACAATTTCTTACAATGCCCCACACTAACTGTAGGGAGCTGCAGTGGAGTAAAAGTAACAGAAGGGCTTGTATTGGCAGCAGGGATGTCTGAGATGCAGTCCTGCACTGAGTCTCCCATGGCCTCTGTAGGGAGTTGGGGATCTCCTAAAAGTTCCTGCATGTCCAGAGTGGAAGTAATGACAATTAAAATTGAAAGCCAGTGGATTGCCTATGGGGTTGCTACCATGTGGTTTTGGATGAACTACTCAAGTCTGGTGCCAGATTATCATTGAAATGAACAATGTGGTTGTATCTTGGAGAACCAATGGTATCAGCAAGAGCTGGAGCCCAGCCAGCAGGGGAAGACAGTGAGCTCCTCACTGATCTCTACTACTGCAAGGAGAACAGATGGCCAACGTCACCAGCAGCAGACCCAATCAAGAGGCAACCATGACCAAAATCACCCTCCCTGTTTCAGCAGTTTAAGAGGTCAGACCTGCTGACAGAGCTTAAGTCAGAAGACAAAGCAGGAGAATCTTGAAATATAGACTTCACTTAAGATGGAAGCACTCAAATTCACGAAGTTGACAAGACACACTTAGTCAGCCCGGCGCAATGGCTCACGCCTGTAATCCCAACACTTTGGGAGGCCTAGGTGGGCGGATCATGAGGTCAAGAGATCAAGATCATCCTGGCCAACGTGGTGAAACCCAGTCTCTACTAAAAACAAAACAAAACAAATTAGCTGGATGTCGTGGCATGCCCCTGTAGTCCCAGCTACTTAAGAGACTGAGGCAGAAGCATTGCTTGAACCTGGGAGGTGGAGATTGCAGTGAGCCGAGCTCATGCCACTGCACTCCAGCCTTGTGCCTGGCCACAGAGTGAGAGTTTGTTTCAAAAAAAAAAAGGCTTAGGCTTAGTCGTTAGGAGAAATAGGGGCTCAAGAACAAGGTTTATTTTCATTAAAGGAGGAACTAAAGAGAAGTAAACCTTAGTGCTTGCATTTATAGAATACTGTGACAGGAAATTTTGTACTTGCTACATGAGAATATAATATTTTTGCTCAGGGCCAGCCCACTGATGGCAAAATAGCGCTTAATGTAGGCAGACTTGAATGCAAGGCAACAGAGTTCAATCTTTCATTTGCACTGAAGGAAGCTATTTCCCTGAACCCTTTTGCAGGACTCGCAACAGGGTTGCCTCCTTTACTCAGCCTGATGCTCTCAACTCCTCATAGGAGGGAGCGTGCACGCAAACAACGTGGGAACTGGATGAGCATGGAACCGGCGGGCTGCTTCAGCCCCAGCAGGAGTGAATGCCACAGCAGCATCCAAGTGGGGGTGTCTGTGACCCCCAAAGCCCCAGAGGGTGTGAGACAGTGCTCTTTTAGCTCTGCCATCCATGGATGGCTTATATGTTCACAGCTCAGTGGTCCCTTTGCCTCTTCACACAAGGTGGCTACTCTCCACCAGCGAGGGCGAAGGGCCAGTGTGACAGCCGTTTGTGTCCACACTTGTGGCTCTTGAGCTCCTGTCCAGCATCCAGGAAAAATGAGGTCACACAAACAAATTGAAGGACAGTAAATGCGGGGGATTTTATTGCTGATGAAAGTGGTTCTCAATGAGAAAGGAGCTGAAAGGAGCATGGGAGAAGTAGGTAATCTTCCCCTGACATCCGTCCATCTCTGGCCAGATTCTTCTCCAAAGTTACACCGTCAAGCTGCGCCTCTGACATCAAGCCACTTCTCTCCAACACCTGGCCATAGTCCCCGTGTCCAGCTGCTTCTTCCCTAGGGCAGCTGAGTCTGGGGCATTTCTAGATACAGAATGAAGTGGGGCAGGGTCATGGGTAGTTTAGGAAAAGGCAACATTTGAGTGGGAAAACAGGGATACAAGTTCTCACTTTGGGTTGTGGGTTTCATGCTTTTTGGCTTGAAGGTGCAGTTTTGTCACCGACCTGCCCTTCTCTGCCTGGAATTTCTCTGCCTCTTGTCCCTATTAACACCTTAGTACTAACCACTTTCAGATGCACTATGTTACGTTTGTGTTTATATATTTTTCATTCTCTGTCACTTTCTTTTTCACTCCCACCCCAAGGATAAACTCTATAAAATTTGGTTACTGTTATTATTAGTAGGGAGTTGTATTCTAGTGTCTGGCATGTACTAAATGTTCAATAAATATTTGTTGAATGAACAATTTGACAAATGAATTAATTAATCAGAATCTACAGGAAACTCTTTAAAGTGCAAATATCTTCCCTCTGCCCAAGAGTACTTCTGAAGCAGACCCTGAGACTGAGATTATTAACAAGCTCCCCAGATGATTCTGATGCACTTTGAAGTTCAAGAATCATTGTGTGACTGGGCTGGTGGATAGGGTAAGTATAGAAAACCAGGTAAAAGAAGAGGCATTTTATGAAAATGTAGTTGGAAAGAGGGGACCTAATGTGCATTTGGCAATAAATCTCTCCGTAAGACAAACTCATTGCTTGTCTTTGTATTAATTTCTATGTCAATGAAATATTTGTGATTTTCATATTTACGTAGATCAGAAAAAATCACGTATTAGGTATGACAAATTTTAAAGGTGCTTGCCTGCATTTTGACAGCTTTTTCGTGTTTCTAATTTTTGTTTCTTTTCTTTTTCTCTGGAATGTCGTTGTATCTTCATTTGAAGGCCTCACAGGTGTCTCAAAATTAACATGTCTTACATAGAATTTTTCATTCACATTTCATCCAAAAAATAATTAATATTTTATAGAAAACTTAACACTACATAGCAGTTATCACGACTTGAAATTATTTTTAGATACATATTTTTTTTTTACTGTAGTCAGAGCACTTATGAGATCTACTCTTTCTATACATTTTTAAATGTACCATACATTATTGTTGACTATTGGTAAAATGTACAGCTGACTCCTAGAGGGTATTCAACTTGCTTGACTGTGACTTTATGCCTGTTGATTAGTAACTCCCTCTTTCCAACTGCTTCCAATCCCTGGTAACCACCGTTCCACTCATGATTCTATAAATGTGGCTATTTTAGGTATTTCATGTAAGTGGAATCATACAGTATTTGTTTTTCTGTGACTGGCTTTTTTCACTTAGTATAATGTCATCAAGTTTTATTCATGTTGTTGTATATGACAGAATTTCCTTTTTTTAATGGCTGAGTGATGTTCCACTGTAGGTATATACCATGTTTTCTTTATCCATTCATCTGTCAATTAACATACAAGTTGTTTTCATATCTTTGCTTATGTTAATAGTGCTGCAGTTAACATAGGAGCACTAATATGTCTTTGACTTTCTGATTTCAGTTTCTCCTTCTGATCTTCAATTGTGCAGGGGTCAGCGCTCTTAGTCCTCCTGTTTTTCAAGGATCAACTGGATAGATCTTATGCCATGAAAGTAATACATATATATTAAGATATGCATATACATTGTACAACTGCATGCAGGAATGCATCATAAGTTTATTAATACATGTACCTTGTCAAAAATTAGCAAACACAGAACAAAAATCATAAAATGATAAATTCAGTCTTTTAAAGAAAAACTATTGACAATATTTTGGTCTATATCCCGACATTCTTTTATGTTTTTAGTTTACTTTGGTGGTAAGAACATTTAAAGTGAGGTCTGCCTTTTTGACAGAGTTTTAAGTACAGTAGAATATTGTTGACTAGAGGTACAGTGTTATATAACAGATATCTAGAACTTCATTCATCTTGCTTAACTAAAACTGCATAACTGTTGATTAGTAACTCCTCAAGGATATATTTTCAAACTGATGTTCTTATAAACCAATTCTAAGAATTTGATTTCACAAAGTATTTTTATGTTTACAGTGTTATTACTTATCTTCATATACAATCAAAATCCTAAAACCAACTTTTGTCTGTTGATAGAAAAGTCACCACTTCTTCAAAAAACGTTCTTCTCATGATTCTTCTGTAAAGCATATGTTAGATATTTTTCTCTCCAAATTACAAATCAAAACCAGATTTTATTATTTCTTAACTATCACAATAATTTGTTTTGGTAGACATTACTAGTGTTCACCAATGTCTGGGTCTTCTCTCATTCTAATTCACTACCACTATGCAATTGAATGAAGTCATGAGACTAGTTCTGGTCAGTGGCTGTGGTCAGATATGACATGATATTGCTGGGCAAAAGTGTAAAAGAGCTGGTCAATACCTCTATAGCTGTCTCTTCTTCTATAATGTTGACTGAGTAGAATAGGTATTCCAGATGATATAGGTGGAGGATGGTAGAGCCTTCCTCATCCCAGATGACTGTCTTAGTAAGTGGATGGCAGTTGCCCTTCAGTGGAGGATCCATGAGAGAAGTAAGCCCTAACTTATGAAAACAAATGTACTTCTCATCTGTGTGTCTAAAATGATAATAATATGTAACATCCTAGGGAAAAGAAAAGGTGAATTATGAACCATTATCTACACAGTTGCCAGACTTTCAGAGGACTTTGCCTGAATGAGAAATAAACTATTGAGTTAAGCCACTAAGATGTTGGATTTTTTTTCTAATACCAAATAATCATGGCTATCCTAATACTGTTGCTTTAGGAAAATTTTACCTTAAATAGCCATTTCAAATTGTCTCACCATGAGGAATCTCAAATCAAATTCCTTCAAATGCAGTAATTTAATTCTTCTTATTATGCAATGAAATTGATGAAGTACATCAATTTTCTCTATTCTCAGAAACCAATTGACTACATCTCCAGCCCCCTGTATTCTTAAGGCACTTATTTCTATTTTTCTAATTTGTAATATTTATTACAAATAGGCAATGTAAGTGAAACAGAGCGAGTATAAATATGAGAGTAGACTCCACTTCAAGCACTTATTTGTAATATTTATTTGTATTAAAATTTTCCTTTTGAAATGTACTTTAGTAGTATTTGGATAACTCTTACTATTCTAGCTTAAAAGAGAACGTCTGTGATGGCCATAAATATGGTCTATGATTTTGAGTTTTTAGTCAACAAAATTTCTAAATATACAAGCATTCTAACCCTCTTTCTTCTTCAGGCAGAGTCTCAAGTATCTCATGTGATTTCCTTGGCAGATATTCAGGTTCTGAAAAGCTCAGAGTGCCAACCTCACACCTTCCTGCTACCCTGAATCTGCTCTTTTCTGCCTTGTGACTTGACCTTGACATTGCTACTGGAATGTAACATTGCAGTAACTCCCCACATTGTTGTCACTCCTTCTGTTAGTCCAACACTCACTGAGATAAAGGAGGCCCCTTAACGCCCTAGTATTACCAAAGTATGCTAAGAAAATATAACTCAACACTTTGAGCTAGCTCACAAAGTAGAAGTATCCTGAATGTCTTTTCATTAGCAATGACCTACTGATCTTAAGACTGGAGATATGGCTTACATGTGATATCCATTGGATTATGGGCCATAGATTTCTGGCAATATATAGTGACTCAATCCTGATGTCCTTCAAGAACATGGCAGAACAGAGCTTGCACTAGTGGACCTGTGTATGAGAATAAGACTTGGGAGTTAGGCAGAGAACACGTGGGAGAACCAAAGTGGGAAGAAAGAAAGATGAGTTATACTATTTTAAGGATGACATGTTTAAAATGACTGTAATGGATATAAAACTGAAAACACTAGTCAATGGTTTAGAAAAGAAGAAAAATAACTTATACATTTAGCAGCCAGAAACATACCTGAAGCTGTGGGAATATAAATATTAGAAAACTCTGCATATCTATTTGATTACAAAGAACTTACCTATCTGAAAGCACAGTTAACTACATGCCAGAAAAGCTTTTCTGCTATAAAACATCTAGGAGTATTGAATGATAATAATTATCTTGGAAAATGTATAGCTGAGCTTGCATGTAAATAATAGTGTCTCTAGAAAGACAAAATCATAAAGAATGCTGGAAATAAGGAAACAGGGGAAAATGTGATGGAGCCATACCTACCTTGACAACATGTATGAAACTTCTACAACTCAACAAAACCTGTGTTTTGTAATATTAGGCCCACTCAAAGTGAGTGTTTAGAATTGGAAGACAAGCTTTTCAAAACTCATGAGTTCAGTGAAATTATGGAGTCTAAAAAAGGTCTGCCTGAAAGAAGTTATGAAGAAAACATATATTTTAGCCCAGACTTATGTAAAAACAAAAGTTTCTTAGAGAATTTGTAAAAAAATCAGGCTATTCCCTAAGTGTATCTGAAATTGCTGTTTGTACATGTATATGATCTGACAAACTACAACCTAAAAATGATTTCAAAATCTTCTCAACTTAGTAGAATCCTGGAAAGCCAGGAAGAAGCAAACATGAATAGTCTCTAAATAAATGAATCCCAATATAAGCTTTGCAGAATTTCTAAAGATAAAGCCCTACCATATGAATAAGATTTCATAATCCAAAACTAACATAGGGAAACAGGTCACTAAGAGTAAAAGTCAGAATAAACAATAAGCAATAGAATTAGACTTCCCAGGGGCTTCTGATACTGACATTCTTTGATACAAGGTTTTTTGTTGTTGCTCTGTTTTGTTTTTGAGCAGGGTTTCACTCTCTTGCCCAGCCTGAAATGCAGTGATTAAGTGGCAAGATTAAGACTCACTGCAACCTCAACCACCTGGGCTTAAGTGATCCTCCCACTTCAGCTTCCTGAGTACATGAGACCACAGGTATGTACCACTATACCTAATTTTTATTTTTTGCAGGGTGGGGTTCTCGCTATTACCCAAGCTGGACTCTGATTCTGAGGCTCAAGCAATCCTCCTGCCTCAGCCTTCCAAAATGTTGGGATTGCAGACATAAGGCACTGTGCTGGGTCTGAAACAAAATGTATGGATGTATATTTTAAATTAATAAAAATATAGAATTGAAATGCAACACAAAAATTAGACTATCAGAAACAATCCAAATTTTTAGAAGTAGAAATTTTCAAACTAAAAAATATAGTCATTGAAATAAATAACTCAACAAAGGCACTAAAGAATTGATATGGTGGGAAAAAAATCTGAAAAACAATCACCTAAAATTTAGTACAAAGAGGCAGAGGTGTCAAATATGAAATATAGACTTCAAAATATACATGCATACATACATATTATATATATTAAATTATATATATGTGGAATTCTAGAAGGAGAAAATAGACAAAATGATACAGAGGCAGTATTTGAAGAGTTAATAACTGTGAATTGCTTAGAATTGGTGAAAGACTATACTCCTCAGCATGGGAGACTAGTCAGTTGCTCTTGGCATATAGGTAAACTATTTTTCCCAGTGCTCCTTACATTTAGATGAGTTGTTTTACTAGTTTTTGCAACAGAATGGAAATGAAAGAGATGGTCACTTTCTGACTGATATAGTTAAGAGTAGGTGTGCCTTCACATTTTCATCTATTTCTCTCTCTCACCTCTCCATCCTTCAGAAAATATGACAAGTTAATGACCCGAGGGCAAACTTAAAGAAACCTCAGTCATTGCTTACAGAACAAAAGCCCAGGAAAGCCACTAATCAGAAACATCTGCATTGAAGTTTGCATGAGCAAGAAATAAAACTTTTAGTATGTTAAAACAATGAGTTTGTGGATTATTTATTATAGATGCTAGCATTAATTAGCTAGACTGATGTGCTGGGACTCAGGAAACCCAGTGAATTTGAAGAATGATACATAAGCAATACGTATTTACATCAGACTAATATAATAAGAGTAGAACAAAAGTAAAGAACAATCTTAATCAGAAACTGAATTCTATATATCCTTCTGTTTTAATCCATTCAGTCTCCTATAACAGAATATCATACACTGGGGGCTTATAAACAAGAGAAATGTATTTTTCATTGTTCTAAAGGCTGGGAAGTCCAAGATTAAGACACCTGCAGTTTCAGTGTTCCTTTAGGATCTGCTTTCTGGTTCTTGTCACTGTGCCCTCCTGTAGTTGAAGGAGGGCCAAGGGAGCTTTCCAGTGTCTCTTTTATAAGGGCACTAATCCCATTTATAAGGTCTCCACGCTCATGTCTTAGTCACCTCCCAAAAACCCTGTCTCCTATCATCATTATGTTGAAGATTAGGTTTCAACATTTGAATTTGGAGGGCAGGGGGGAAAAGACACACACATTCTGTGTTTACAACCTTCCTCCTCTCTATCTTTCAAGTTATCCTACCTTTTTCTATCTTTATCACAAAACCTGAGTAAATGTATTGATCATCCTTTTCATGACACACTGGTAGGCTTACAACTGATCTACCCCTCTTCTAGTTCTTCCCTCACCCAGCAGAAAGTGTGATCCTTAACAAGTGGAAATCTATTATTGCCATATTTCTGCTGTAAAACCTCAATGGAATTATACTTGTCCTGGGATACGGTTCAGACTGTATAACCTTCGAAGCTATTGTAAACAGGCTCTTCTGCCTACCTTACCAGTTTCATCTTGTGCTAGTCTCCCTATCTCCAGCCATACTAGACCTGTGTTACTTCCTTTAACATGTAATTCTCTCATTTCAGGGGTTCTAATTCTGTTTATTTACTTGGAATAATAATTTTCTTTTCATCCAAGTATTTTTTATTCATCCTTCAGGTCTCAATTCAGATGCCTGTTCACCAGAGAAATTGCTAATTGTTCACCAGAGAAATTGCAGATTAATTTTAGTAATTGAGCTCCCACTTTTGAAACATTCAAAATTTCCCCACACTAGATATGTTTTATGTCTACCTTTGAAGCATTTATCACAGTAATAATTAGTGGTTTGTTCCTATTCTAAGGTTGAGGCTTAATTCATTTTTTAGGGATTGGGTTTACAAAATTCTTGACATACTGAATATAGTTGCTAGTACACAGTAGATGCTCACTAAATAGTCCTAGAATGATATTAAATAAGTGGATGAATGAATGAACAAATGAATCTAATGTTTCAAAAATGTATCTGTTTATTTCAAAGATAATTATTGGGCACCAAACTGGTATTTGATATTGGTCTTCATAAGAAGAATAATCAAATCTGGGCAATTAAAGAAATAAAATCAAAGTTGACATGACTCATTATATACTCTGATGCATTTTTAATGAACCTCAGGAAAACAAAATTGTGTTAATCACAAGCTTTGGTTTATTGTGGACTGCAATGATTTGTATGTTCACAGAGCTTATTTGTTATTTATTCATTTACATATTTAACTATTTACTGGTTTGTTCATTTGTTCATTGATTCATCAGTTTACACAGTCATTTATTCATATAGTCGATGTGGCATTAGAATGAAAACCTGTGAATACACTGTTCAACCTAAGACTTTGAATACTTCCCATTCCCTCTGAGTGTCTTGCCCCATGCTATGAGGTAGGGACTATTCTGGATCTTGTGTTTACCTTTTTTTGTTTTCTGAAATTATATTATTATATACATAACTATGCTTCAAACGTACATCATTTACTTATTATTCTTAACTTTAATTCCAATAAAGGGTACCATTATCTGGTATGTTTTCTTCTGAGACATTTTATTGCTCAATATCCTATTATTGAGATTCATTCATAGTTTTGCATGTAGCTGAGTTTATTTTGCCATTGTTTAATATTTTTCATATAAACATACCATTGTTTATATAAACATGCCATTATTTAATATTTTTTATATAAACAAATTATTTAACCTTTCTTTTTAGTGGGCTTTGATTATTTCTAGTCTTTCACATTTTGAGCAGTGTTTCTTATGGATATTCTTGTACATGACTTTTAAGGTAAATGTAAAAGCATTTCTCTTGGGTGTATAGGTTCAAGTGGAACTATTGGGCCATGAAAGACAATGTCACTTGTTTTCCAACATGTCTTTATGTGCAATGTGGATGACTTCCTGTTGATTCATAATTTCTCTAACATTTGGTATTATCGGACTTTTCAAATTTTGCCAATGAAAATGTTAAAAACATTATTTTTATGGTCTTGATTTATAGTTTGATTTCTAATACCATAA
This sequence comes from Plecturocebus donacophilus, assembly GCA_004027715.1. Lineage (NCBI taxonomy): Eukaryota > Metazoa > Chordata > Mammalia > Primates > Pitheciidae > Plecturocebus > Plecturocebus donacophilus. The sequence continues at coordinate 10,124 of PVKP010002218.1, forward strand.
AATATCAAGAAATTGAGGCGATTATTTAAAAGAGTGCTTTTGAAATGTTCAAGAACTCATTAAATATTCACCTAGCAGGCTTTATTCTTTGGGCAAAAAACAGGACCATTCATTTTTTCAACTAACATAATTCAGCACCAGATTGGGTATTGAAAGTACACTAGGGAACAAGATGAGCATGGTTGCTGCTGCCTTGGGACAAGAAAGACCCTAATTGTCAACTATTAATGTGGTAAGTGACATGAAAAACTCTAGGAAGTATCAGAGTGAGTATCAGAAAGACACATGCTGGTCAGAAGAGGGAAGAGATGTAAGAAATGCTTCTGGTAGGGAATACCCCAAACAGCTTAGCCTGAATTATGCATAATTTTGCCCAAAAGAGGGGAGATTAAGAAAATAATAAATTAGGTCTTCCCAATAGAGGCTGTGGCATATAAAAAGATTGCCTTAGATTCTGCCTATGCTTTTTCTCTCTCCAGGCTTAAATGTAATTCTAGAATTCAAAGCAGAAAGCAGTGCCTTAAACAACCATTTCTATGTTTTACCAGTCTTCCTTTCCCCCAGTCAGGGCTCTGTTGGCCAAAAAGAAAGCCCCAGTAAAGGCTGGGCATGGTGACTCATTCCTGGAATCCCAGTACTTTGGGAGGCCAAGGTGGGCAGATCACCTGAGGTTGGAAGTTGGAGACCAACATGGAGAAACCCCATTTCTACTAAAAATACAAAATTAGCTGGGTGTGGTGGTGCACATCTGTAATCCCAGCTACTCGGGAGGCTGAGGCAGGAGAATCTCTTGAACTCAGGGAGGCAGAGGTTGTGGTGAGCCAAGATTGCACCATTGCACTCCAGCCTGGCCGAAAAGAATGAGACTCCGTTGCAAAAAAAAAAAAAAAGAAAAAAAAAACCCCAGTAAATATCAACTTCAGATAACTGATGCTACACATCAGTTTATCAGTCACAAACATATGCAGCCTCCAGCTGGGACTTACTGTCACAACAAAAACAGTCATTATTGAACATTTCTGAGAAAGGAATGCAAACTTCAGAAAACAATTTGGGAAGGTGGATCTTGCATAGGGTTGATTCTTACATGAGAGCAAATGTAATCTAGTTAGTATATTAATTAAATGAAGGGAAAATAATGAAAAGGGTGGTTTTCTCTACTTGGTATTACACTTCAACATTTTTTATCTCAAATGTGTTTTCTTTTCTCTGACTCTAATTTTATGGTTTTCATTTTTGAGTTGTCTTCAATTCAATATGCTGAGAAATTTACAAGTTTATAGAAAGCTTTTTCTGTGGTCCTAACATCACACAGCATAAATCAATAATCAATAAAAAATTTTTTGTGAGTCCACCTGGTATTTGTAACTATTCTGCAGTTTGAAATAAATCAAACATAAAATGCTATACATGAGCCCCAAAAATATTTATCTTGTGAGTGTGCATCGATATAAATGTATATTGTCTTTTATTTAAGTGTTTTATATACTATATGCATATATATACATAATTATAAATTAATACATGTTCTTTTAAAATTTATGTTGTTTATATATAATATTTTTTCTTCTGAGGCCTTAACTTGGAAAATTGAATTTGTTCTGTCCTATTATAAAACCTATGCATGGCCTTCTAATATTCTTTGTGAAAATTATTTTACAATAACAAACTTGTTCCCCTTTAATCCTTGGGACAAACAGTAATTTCTATTTATTTAAGTCTTAGTTTTCTGACTATTAATGTGCAAAGGGTCATATTGTAAAATGAAGGCTTAACAAATACCCTGTTTGGAATATCAATGAGTTACTTTTAGTCATCAAAAAAAGAAAATGCAAGGATTCTTTTTTAAAAAGCAAATACTAAACTGTCACAGAATTCATTTGGAGAAAAAGAAATTAAAGAAAATTCATTTGAAAGTGTCTAGTTTACAACTTGTTTTAAGGTACAGCATAGCAGTTATAAATGTGGGAGGGAACTTCCACAAATAATAATGGTTCTTTGCCTTCACCCCATTCCACAGATAAGGAAACTGAGGCCAGGAAAATCAGTACTTATCAGAAGTAATATAGCAATTTTGCTGCAAAGTTACACATAGGGTCCATGGCATTTGACACTCGACTGATTTGCTCTTTTCACTAGACAATGGTTTATTCTAAGTAAAATTTTTTCTACAGAAATGTTTATGGCCATGGTAAAGTTGATAAAAGTTAAATTACTTTGGTGGCATAGACATTCTTTTCTAGAAATTTCCCTGAAGTGGCATATATGTCTATTCTACCATGACCACCACCACCCTCCCCTCTGCACACATACAAACTCATACATAAAAACACAAACACACATAGATGATAATGATATACTTGATATACTTGAAAATGAGAAAGTCTCTTATTCTTTGTGATCCCATGGGAAAAAACATAGTTCTTTGCACATAATTAGTTAAACTGAAATATTTAGGCACATTTTAACATCTCTAAAGTATCCAGTGTACCAGTTTTATACTGTTAGCTTGCTTTTACACTCATCATTTTCTTCCTTTCTCCTATTTGGTGTCTAGGTGGGTGGTTGTCTGATGTGGGTAAAAGACTTAAGAATTTGGAGTCCGATTAAACTGGATTGAAATCTTCACTTGAGTTTTATTGCATGTGCTATTAGAGGGAAATTAATATTCTAACATTAAACATTCAGGTACTGACCCCAGTTCTCAAGTAGATTATTGCTAGATCAGTGCTCTGTCACTGTGTTCTGGGCCTTGTGTTCACGTGCATACCAACCTGACTTCCAACTCACAGCATTTTCATCGTTTTGCTAAGCGATTGTGTAACACAGCAGACTGGATGTGTCCAAATTATCTTCTACCCATCAACACTCCCACCCTATTAACAATAGCCCCTCAATGACGACTAATGGGTATTGATACATAAATAAGCTAGTTCCCTCACCCTTCAACTGGAACAATTCCGAGGCATATCTTCAAAACTGATTCCCAGAGTTCCTCAGCATATTTATGTTCCAGTTACCAGTAGTGGTGACTTACATGAAGACACACACTTTCCTGGCTTGCTTTTCTCCTCCGACTCATTTCTCCACTCTCCTGCTACAGCTTCCTGAACTCAGCTTTGTTATACACTATTTGCATTTGAGTCCTTGTGTCAGAATCTGCTTCTGAGTGAACTCAGATGAAGATAAGGACAGACAAGTAAGCAGGCCCTTATAAAATTACATGTTACATACGCTAAGAAAGTTGAGAATGAGATATTATGGAAATGCCCAAGAAGGATCGTGTGGGACTTTCTTTGAAAAGGTTTTTGTGAAGTCGGTGGTGTTTGAGTCATATTAGGAGGCTATTTAGATAAAAAGAAGGTAGATGGCTCCAGGAAAGGGGAGTTGCAAGTACAAGGTCTTAGAAGCAAAATACAGTATGTTCTCTCTTTTGCAAGAGTAATAAAGAAGCATTGTGGAAAGTTTAAAAGAGCTGGAATATGGTCAGATTTTTGTTTCAGGAAAATTCAAATGTGACAGCAATGGGGAGAGTGGATTGCAGGGATCAAGAAAAATGCTGGGAGACCCATTAGAAGCCTATGGCAGTAATTCAGATAAGAAATGATGTGAATCTGAATTAAGTAAATGATAGAGAAAATAGAAAAAAGAGGGCAGATTCAGAAATACTCAGTGGGTCAAATTAACAGGACTTTTTGAGTGATTCACATGAAGGGAAGTCGGGAAGGTGGAAGCTGAGAACGGTTTTGGGCGTGTGGCATGTGGGATGGAGTCAGTTAACAGCCATGCTGCTCTTGGAGATGGCAGTCACTCTGGCAAAAGAAAGTTCAGGAGGTCAAATGGTAAATTCAGTTTTGGCTATGTTGAGAGAGGGCCGCATGTCTACGAAAAATTCACGTGGAACTGGAGGTCTCACCTAGGAGGAAAAGAAGTGAGGTCCAAAGATGGAGAAATGGAACTCACCTTCACATAAGAAAGTGATGTTGTAAGAGTGGATGCAATCAATCCTAGAGAAAATGTAGACATGCATATGGCTCATATGTAACACTGGAAAATTCCAACACTTAAGGGGCAAGCAGAGAAAAAAAAGAATGCCCATAGAAGACTGAAAGATTTGCAAAGGGAGAGATGGCAACCGTGTAGCAAAGAACCACCAAAACCCATTATTGTACACACAGCACACACTGGAGTTATCATAGACCTATTCTTCATTATACTCCCATTTGGCCTCAGAATCTTCCTCAACGAGGCACATCTGGAGTACCAAGGTTTGAACTATGTCAAAGATCTGTCGTATGGACTAAATAAGATAAATATGTCAAGCAGTTAGTGTAATTCTCCACAAATTGGCAAGACCCTGATAAAAGATAGATACCCAAGGATAGAGGTGGAGGCATATAATTCTGTCTTAGGGGACAGAGGAGGAAGCTGAGGGAATTATCTTCTGAAAGTGTTTATTTTCTCTGTAGTAGGTTTCTTAGTCCATTCAGATTGCTATAGCAAACTACCACAGACCTAGTGGCTTATAAATGACAGAAATTTACTTATCACAGTTCTGGAGGCTAGAAGTCTGAGATCAGGGCACCAGTGTGGTTGGGTGACCCACAGTTTATCCACACAGGGTGGCAGTGTGGCTGGGTTATAGTAAGTAATCCATTTCTTACCTGGATTACTGCCATAAGTTTCTAATGGGTCTCTCAGCATTTATTTTAATCCCTTCAATCCATTCTTCCCACTACTGTCAAATTTGAATGTTCCTGAAACAAAAATCTGATCATATCATAACTCTTCTTAACTTTCCACAATGCTTCTTTATTATTCTTGCAAATGAAGACTTCTTTTGGCTTAGTCACAAAGTCTTTCTAATCTGTCCTTTGCCTGCCTCTTTGGTCTTTCTTCTCATATTTCCCTCCTGCTCACACCTATATTATAGCCACACTTCTGGGTTGTGACTACTGACTCCTCATTGTAACTTCACATGTCGGAAAGGGGGCTAGGGAGCAATATGGGACCTCTTATATAAGGGCCCTAATGTCATTTTTGAGGGCGAATGACCCAGATTATCTCCCAAAGGGTTCACCTTCCCACCATTACCTTGTGGGGTGAGATTTTAACACATTTCTTCAGGGGGGACATAAACATTCAGTCCTTAACAGTAGGCATCCAGGCTACGTGTGGAGAGGAGCAAAGGAAATGGTAGGGTAGAAGGAAAAGAAAATTGGAGACAGCTCCAGGTAGGCATTGTAGGAAATACGTATAGGAACTGACTGTAAAAGGACCACACAAGAACTGTGGAGAAATGCTAAGGAGCTGGGTGATGCTGGAGATCGTAAATGACTGATCCTAAATTAAAAGCTATTGATTGCTTCCAGCATAGTCTTATTTTTTCCCTATATGGAATATGAAAAAAGCACTATGTTCGGAAAAATGAATACAAAAGGTAAAATAATGCTCATTGATAAGATAATCATTAGACTTGATGTACTATATAAATTATACAAACTTCACAGAAACAATTTGAGTAGATATTATTATTTCCATTTATTCAGATTAGGAAGCGGAGGCTAAAGGTTTTTCCTAAATCATCTAACATCACATTCGTAGCAATAGACATAGCTGGGATGAAGTCCTGGGCAGGCTAGAGCTAATATTATGCTATTGGCAGACACGTACTCATTATACCAAATCTTCATTTATGCATGTGGGTGTGTGCATACACACACACACACACACACACACACACACACACACACACACTTATTTATTTCAGCTTTTTTCTTCTCAATATTGATATTTCATGGCTCATATTTAAGGGGATTCCTTCAGAGCAGCTATTAAATAGACACAAAACTGCTGGTAATGGTTTAAAACAAGGCTTTGTTGTAGTGGGGTGTTTTTCCCCCCATCAGTTTTGGAGTATTTGATCTACTTCAATTGAATTTGGTTTGAATGCAAAAACTAAAATAAATGCTCTTGTCTTTGTCAGCAGAGACAAATATTCCAAAGTGAAAGACACTTTGGTATTCAGAATTATGATTCTTTTCTCTATTCTTTCTCTCCCTCTCCCTTCCAGTCTCTGTACATACACACACCCACACACACCCACACACACACAGGTTATTCTTACTATTCACAGTAGTTGTGTTCTATAAAGTCTCCACCAACACTGAGTTAATGGGCACTGAACTTTCCTAAGGGGAAAGAAAGGTTAAGTTCCTCTGAGCCACTGGTCACATTTATGTCAATCGACCAATACATAACCATGCTTTAAAGTCACCTTTTTAAATATTATTGTTGATTCATTAACATTGAACTTACAAGCTTATCTGGCATGTTTATTTTCCCTGTAAGTCACATCACAGCCTCTGAAACATAAAAACACTAGATAGCCATTCAGCATGATATTGAAGGGTCATTTTAAGTCACCAACAAAAAATCGCAAATGTAGAAAAAAAATGGCACTAAATAGGTCACAAAAAGACCTATGTCTACAATCTGAGAGCTGAAACAAGAAGGCAGACGGTTGCTATGTCATCCTCAGATGGGTGTTTGCATATGGTCAGCTCAAAATTTCCCCACTCCATGCATGCCTAGGAATGACCAATAATCAACTGAAATATAGATTTTGTGGTTTCAAATAAATTTTAACATGTAGGCAAATTTGCAAATACAGGATCTGTGAATAATAAGAACTGACTCTGTGTGTGTGTGTGTGTGTGTGCATATGTGTGTGTATGTCTGCATGTGTGTCTGTATGTCTGTGCACATGTGTGTGTGCCAAGGAAGTAAGTTTTATCCCAGAAACCAGCTAGTATTTCTTACTATGTCAGAAACTGCTCCTTGGCACAAACTGAAAGGACTGTGCATTGATGGAGAGCTTTGTGCAAAGTCTCCTCAAGAAGGCTCCTTTAAAAAGCTTGAAAACTACTGTAAACAACCTCTAACATTTGAACTTCTCTTAAAAAAAAAAAATATATATATATATATATGTACACACACACACATACATACATATAAATCTCCTTTGAACTACCTTTCTGCTCACTTTTATTTCTTTGCATCTCTTCCATCAGCAACATGTCAAAATGATGTCTACATTCTGTGCACATAAAATAAATGTGCAACACTGGACTGGAAATAACTTGAAATTATTTACTTAAAGCATTTCTGCTTTTGCTAGAACACTAGAAACTAGCTTTTGACTTTTACTTTTTAAACAATGGTTGTCAGGATATACTAACATATATTTTTGGCCAAACTTGTGGCTTACAACACTTCTATTCCTTCAATATTTTGCCTGCTACAGTCAGACGTTTCACTGTCCCTGGAGAACGCAGTAGCAAATAGGATGTGAACTGTGCAGCTAAAGAGAATTTGTCAGCAGTGCCTTCCTCTCCCCTTAAAAAACAAAGTAGAGAATGTTGGCTATTTATGTCCAGGCCTATCGTTTTCCTAACTAATCATGTTTTATGTAAAAAGTGCAATGACTGTATTTCTGCAAGACAACTATAGTAACCATAAATGTTTGAGGTTCTCAGTAAACTTTTTCCTCAGATACTCAAAATTACCATACTGTCCCCAGAAATTCTATTTTCATCTCCATTCAGCAGTCAAGTTGACATCTTTTGTTACACCTTGGATATCATGATCTTTTCTTTTTCCTTCCATTGCCTGCATAAATTCATATAACAACAGATTGTACTTCCATTAGGACTTGATAGTTAAAACCTCTTTTCTAGCACTCTGTCCTATAGCTAGTTTCACTGAATATGAATGTTATGGTAAAAGCCACTCCGAGCATATTTCTAGAGTCCACCATGTCATTGTTAAGTTATCAGCACCAGTCTGTCCCCGTCCCCAGACGATGAGAGCCTATTCATTAGGAACAATTCACTCCTCTAGTGGAAAGATCTGGGTATTGCGGCTCTAGCTCCAGCAAATAGCTAAGCTTCAAGACTGCAAGGGCATCTGCAGATTTTCAGAAAATTATTATTACAAGATTCCTCCTTTTTATGCTGGTTTGTTATTAAATATAACCCAATAGAGAAATCTCTTTAAAATGTTAATTTGCATTCTTATGTTTATACACAGGGAAATGCTTAGAGCTATAAAAATACTGTACTAACACTGACTAATAGATTTTTGTTTACACTCCTCTCCATTTTTCCCTTGTTTAAAGTCAAATAGAAATTGATTGGAAAAATGGTTTTTGGTATACTTTACAGAGTTAGACAATAATGTGGGATCATTTTTTTCTATATGCTTTCTATAAGCAGTAAGATTATTTTAAAATCAGCACTTTGATACCAAAGGGGAAAACCATTCAGCCAAACTGAATTACTTTAAACAAGGATACAAGGGAAAACAATGATGCTACTACCCATGAATACTGGTAGCTATTGAGAGAAAAATTTGAAAATTCTGATTTCAATTCTGCTACTGAGATGTTCCTGTCAGTAAAAATGTTGGTACTAAAAAATGCTTTCAAGATTTACTAGTCCAGAATGTCCCAAGAGGTGAAATAAATTCTCCAAGTTCATATAGCTAGTTAGTGGCCAAGCATAAGCCCATTTCTCCTGATTCTGAAATGCATCACTCTTTCTGGCGCAGAATCCTGATCATTATGGCACAAGTCGGAAGTCAGAGTGAATCGATTTGAACCTACTTTGCTGTGTGTCGCCTCAAAGATCATGGCCAGCCTCATTCACCACTGTGCACCTCCCTATTCTCATCTGTACAGTGAGGGTGAGAGAGATTCACACCTCATAGATGTTTCAGCAAAGACGAAAATGAAATGCAGGAAAATTACTTAGTCCAGGACAAGATGCATAATAAGCACTCAGTGTGAGTTGACATTCTCTCCTATTACTATTATTATCACTATGGGCTTTTTTTCTCTGCTGTTTGGGGGCATTCTAAAAAGAGAATTTCTTTCCACTCCCTGGAGTAAATGTGTATGTAAATTAAGGGAAATTTAAATCTTTGTTTTTTATTCAATTACTCGTAAGTATTTCGGTGTTGTAAGAGCATTACTAATCTTCCCCTTCATTTATGTAGTGATGTAAGAGTGATAACAGCTGTTTTAAGAGAGAATTTTTATTTTTTTTGAAAAGCATCATATGCATTGCCTCTGTTAAGACAGATTCATAAAATAATTCTAGTATAATTTAGATACTATAGTATATTAGGCACCAAAAATTATAAAGTGCAAATGAGATTTTTTTTTGGCTGCTGACATCATAACAGTTTTTACAGAGCCATTATCATCTCAATGGATACGGATGTCATGCAGTCATTATCCTCAGATTGTAACGAGGTGGACCATTAGTGCCTCCTTTGGAGACCTTATGGTCTAAGATGTTAATGAGCCTTTGGGGAACCCTAAATCCTTGGATGGTTGGCAGGGAACTCTAGACCATAACAGAACCTTCTTTGCAATGACAATGGATCCTGTCAATTTCTATTAAGGAGCTTCTTAATTCCCCAATCATTAAAATAGTGGAAGGACTTATTATACTAGCCTATAATTAAGGAAGCTTTCAGCCATAAATCCCTCCTGTAGAGTCTTTCCCTTTATTCAATATGGCATAAGTAAAGGGTAAGGCTCCCACAAGAGAAACTATGGAGACGTTGATCTGAGGAAAATCTTGCAGGATAAGATTCTCTCTGGTTTCATCCTGTATCCCCTCAGTCCCTATTCACTTCCTTCCAAAACACAGATTGAGTGGGAGCTCTTAAGTTAAAACTGGAGGTCTTCAGCAACTGATCTGGCAGGCATCTCTTGTCACGATTGTCATTTGGATTAGACTGTGTTCAAGTATTTATGCTAGGCATTATGACAGAGAAACACAAGTTCAAAGCATCAGCACTGCCCATAAATAATTTACAGTCTTATTAGAAAGAGTGAATGATAAAGGTGCTATGTTGGCATCAGAATGCAAGGCAACGATGCAGAGAGGAACAGAGATAATACTAGGGTGCTTTCCCAACAATTGTTATAAAGAGTATATGCTACGAATTAATGAGAAAATAGGTGTTGAAATAGATGCTTGATGAATATTATAACCTTTCTTATTTAGAAAAGGGTAAGTTCAATGAGAACTGCTCACTATGGGCTCATTAATTTATACCTCAGTTTCTCAATAATTAAATGACTAGGATTAATACATCCTGCTAGAAGTTATTACTAATGGCCAGTCACGGTGTCTCACGCCTGTAATCTCAGCACTTTGGGAGGCCAAGGTAGGTAGATCACTTGAAGTCAGGAGTTCAGGACCAGTCCAGTCAGGCCAACATGGTGAAACTCCATCTCTCCTAAAAATAGAAAAGTTTGCCAGGTGTGGCGGCAGGTGCATAAAGTCCCAGCTACTCAGGAGGCTGTGGCATGAGAATCACTGGAACCCAGGAGGCAGAGGTTGCAGTGAACCGAGATTGCACCACTGCACTCCAGCCTGGGTAACTCTGGCTCAAAAAAAAGAAAAGAAAAGATTACTAAAAGACTATTTCATGTGTTGTTATTTTCTATGAAAGGAAATAATCTATAGCATGCTAAATGATAGGTACTGTAGAAATATTCACATAGGAAAATGTACAGGCTTGATTACAAGTGAGGTATACTATTTTAACTCAAAACTTATTGCTTGAAAAAAGCAGGAAGCCAACTAGAAGAGAAATTATGTGCTGCCATAAAAATCAAAAATGAAAGAATCCAACCCATTGACCTTGAATGTACAGAAACTTGAAATTCCCTCATTCTTTTTGATAATCCTGGATTTTTCATCTAAATTTCATTCGACCTCAAGCAGACCTGCATTTGGCTTATTACTGAAATTTCATTGCTGAAATTTTCCAATGTAAAAAGTTTTCTAATCAGAAGTTAAATTTATAGAAAATCTCCACTGTATTGAAGAAGAAATAAATGTCTGCTTCTGCATTTTCTGCTTTGGGAATTTGAGTTAGTTTTATTGTGATGTTTCCAAATCAGGTCTCCAATTCTAACTGGGGAAAAAATCACATAGGACTCCATCTCTATGCCAATGCTCTGAATGAATTGAAATTTTATAAAGGGATCTGAGCTTTAAGTTGTTAATAAGAAACTCCTGAGTTTCAGTCTCTCTCATCTTAGGTAATTGAGACATTACGTACATACAGAAACTCGGATGTGATACGATTGATATTTGGGACTTCCATCATTGTTCTAAGTTCCTTGGGGGCAATTCATCCCTTTTTATTTGTTTGTTTCTTTTTCTTTTGTTTATAATCACTTCGTATTTGACTATCAAGTCAGGGAAACTGTAGCTGTACTAAGCCCTAAAGATAGGTGCAGCAGGTGAGCTGCTTTGAACTGTTTTCAGCTTACAAGGGCATTTCACTAGCATTCCCCCCATTCAACCATCACACCTACTCCTCTTAATCCTCAAACAAGAAAGGCCTTTAAAATACTGACTACCCTCCACTGTCCTAACTAGCATTCCCTGGGAGAACACATAGTTTTCTTGTCCCAAAGATATTTAAAATAAAATATAAAAAGCAAGAATAATAACAAATTAAGAGTGAGGCACACAGCCTGTCTGTTTCCTGGAGACATGACCACAAACACACACACACACACACACACACACACACACACACACACACACGCACACACACACACATCCCATATATGTTATTTTTTTTCCCTCCCTCTACTTACTCCCCCAAAGGGACAGCGGTGTTGTGAAAGGCTTTTATTTAGAAAGTCAGAAAGGAGTTGAGAGTTCCATTGGCTATCCAGTAATCCCCAGGTTTGCACAAGCTCTAACTCAGGAACTGGGCATCTTTTCCTTAAAAGATAGATTTGTGGCCAGGCAGGGTGGTTCATGCCTGTAATCCCAGCACTTTGGGAGGCTGAGGTGGGCAGATCAACTGAGGTCAAGTGTTCGAGACCAGCCTGGCCAACATGGCAAAACCACCTCTCTACTAAAAAATACAAAAATTTTCCAGATATGGTGTAATTACAGCATATGGTGTAATATGGGTCTGTAATCCCAGCTACTCGAGAAGCTGAGGCAGGAGAATTACTTGAACCCAGGAGGTGGAGGTTGTAGTGCACCAAGATCACACCACTGTACTCCAGCCTAGGCAGCAGAGAGAGACTCTGTTTAAAAAAAAAGAAAAAAGAAAAAAGAAAAAAAAAGAACACTTTTGAGTTTAACAACTACAAAAGCAACCTTTATCTATATTATCCAAGAAGGTACCACTCTTAGTTTTCAAATGGGGGTGATGTGTGTTTATGAGAAGTATGTACCAGAGCTGTAGAAAAAAGATTTGACATTAGTTCCAGATCAAATTAGAGATTAGAGAGAAAAAAAAAATATATATATATATAAGCAAGCCCTTGAAGGGCAGGTGTAAATTGGGTGAGCTACAATACTGAAAGACTAACAAAAAGAAATTTTGAGACAAGAATAAAAAAGCAGAATGCATTCACTCTAAGTTGCTGCTGAAGGAAGAGATGGAGGGAAACCTGGGCTGCATCAGCTGCTTTTTTGCTCAAACAGGAAGGCACTACCTGGTCACCAATAGGAGACCGTGGCAATTATTGGTAAGGTGTACGTTTTCCTCCAGGGGGCGTTCAGAGTTGTCCAGAGGTGTCTTCTTAGTACACTAAGAAGAGAAGATACTGAGCCAGAAACTTTGACTTGATTGTGGGAAGAAAGTAGGAAATAGAAGCTGATCTACAGCTCAAGTACCTTTCAACTTGGGTGTGAAGGAGTTTGTTTGCTTCCTTGCCTACTAATTAATACTCTAAATAGCACTACCCAATAGACTTCTGCAACAGTGGAACTATGCTATCTGCTCAGTCTACTATAATAACCACTAGCCCAACTGGCCATTGAGCTCATGAATCCTGGCTCATGCAAATGAAGATATAAAATCTTAATTTAATTATAATTAATGTAACCTTAATTATAATTAATTGACATTTAAATAGCCACCAATGTCTAGTGGCTTCCATATTGGACAGCACAACTGTAGTAGGTAAGCATCATTACAAAGGCTCTTCCTGGACCACATGGTGTCTTGATGACCTAAAAACCTGCCCTTAGAAGCTGTGAGACCTTTAACAGTTTACCTAACCTCTCAGAGCCTCAGATGTTTTATCTGTAAAATGACTAAAATCATCCCTAGTTCTTGAGGTTGTAGGGATTACATAAGATGAATATGAGTTGATGTCTGGTACCTCATATAATATTCTAACACCTCTGCCATATCTGAGTCTGCTTCTAATGTTTGCTCCTTCTCTTTAAATCGTGGTTTTATCTTTAAGTGTGTCTTGCAATTTTTTTCTTTCTAGTAGGATATGATACACTGGTAAAGGGAACTGTGGTAAATATGCCTTTAGTAGTGTAGTGATAAGGTGTGGTGGGTAGCACATGCATTATATATAGTCCTAGGATTAGAACTTAGTCTTTTGATGAATCTGTATCTCTGGGCTTTTTTGCATGTGCTTCTTAGTCCCACACTAAGCTCTTACGACAGGATGCCTAGAGTGGGTTGGAGTTGAGTACTTCCATTCCCCCAGGTCAGTTATGCTCTGATAAAACTCCAATAATTTAAGCTCTGGTAGAATAGTTTCTTTTGATGACAGGCATTGTTAAAAAGAATCAAGTGCTCTAGTATATTTCAAAATTACTACTTTTTCTCTCCCTCTGTTGGAAGCATAAGAGGATTTTTCTCTGATATTCACTATGAGAACTTGGTTTAGCTCTTGAAGGTTAAACTCAGAAATTGTGGGCTGTTAGTGCCATGAGTGGATCTCCTGGAGTTTTTTCCTCCCAGATTGGTTTACTCTTGAAACTGCCTTTGCAAAGATTATATTAGTGAAAAAATTATGACAGTAAAAGGGATCTGATTTAACCCCCACCCTGACATCTTTCCTTTCCCTTAATTATTCCTGGGCTTTTGTGCAGAGATAACTTTGGAAGATGTTTGGGTTATGGTTTAAATGGTAATAGCCCTTCCCCAAAACTCAACCACCTTTCTAAACTAATGAGAGACCGTCTGACTAGGGGGAGGAGAGAAGCCTGAAGTCTTAAGGTGTGGACTGGTCACAAGAGAAGCAGCTTCAAGATTGTGGATTGGCCTTTTGAGATGTCTTTTCAGGTTTTCTGCATGTCTGACTCCCATGGCTCCACCTGGACTGTTGGCTTCACCACTCCTGTGACCCCATCCAGGAGTGACTCAGCTCAAGAGGACCACTTCGGCCTCCTCCCACTTTATCTCCACCCCAAACAATCAGCAGCAAGCACCCATTAGCTGGCCACCCTTCCCTAGACCGCCCTTGAAAAACTAACCTGTGACCTGAGATGTGACTGATTCGAGTAATAATTTCATCTTACATGTGGCACAGCCAGCTTTGTGTCAATTAAACTTTCTTTACTGCAATGTCATGGCCTTTATTTGTGCAGCAAGCAGGAAGAACCCCTCAGGTAGTTACAATCTGAGCCTCCAGCAATTTTTCCATTACGGTTTAGATTTCCGTTCCTTGGAGCTGGTTCCCAAAGAGCTTTCTGCTCTGGTAAGTTGTGACTGTCTGTGTTCATCTGTCTGTCTCTCCAATTTTGGGAGACAATGATTGCCCTGTGACCTGACTTCTCTGATGATTTCTTAAGAAACTTTTTATTGTTTGGCTTGTTCAGCTTTCTATTTGTTATTAGGACAGAGTGATAATTGCCAAATTTACTACATGCTAGGCAGGGAGTAGGAAGCTCACATAGTATTAATTTATTAAACTGGATGATGAAAAAAGAGGTAATAGAGTAGATGGAGAGAACAGGGTTGATGGATAAATGAGTAGATGGAAAAAGAGGGAAAAGGGAGAGAAAGGGAAAGAGAAAGGGAAGGGGAGTAAAAAGGGGAAGAAAAAGGAATGCAAAAAGGAGGAAGAGGAGAATGTGACCTATCACAGTGTCTAGCAAATAGTAGGTATTTAATAAATGTGTACTTCAGTCCATTTTTCTTGATGATTTGTCACAAGAGAAAAAAATTATGTCCCTCTCCCTGTCCACCATGCCATAAAACCTCCTGGCTCCTTCCACTGACCCTACCTTCCTCAAACTGTGTTCAACATCTTAGGTGAAGAATTAATCATCCTAAATCACAGAAAAGCTGAGCATCAGATGGAGAAGTGCAATAATGGGCTTAAAAACTTTTAATATCCCCTATCACCCAAAGGTCTTCTGACTAAGATGATTAGGTAACTACATGCTTGGTGGGATCAATCAACCCAGACAGCTGTCATCACTTTAATGTGGTTATCACCACTAGTTTCATCTGCAATTTTCACCAATTTAGACCTCAAAAGAATATTATGTGAAGCTATTGCTGATCGATAGTATCTTGGCATGAATCCTATTATCAGGATGTATTTATTAATTCTTTCACTTGCCAAATAGGTATTGAGTGCTCACTCTATGCCTAACAGTAATTTTGGTATATTGGGGACATCATAGTGGGACAAGGCCTCCCTTATTTATTATCTTCACTAAGCTCAGGTGGAAGAAATAAGTGCTTGAATGGGTCAAAGGACAAACCAAAAACAGAGGCAAGGCATATATAGGAAACTCTGGAAAATCCACCAGAACATGAAGAATAGGACAAAGAACCAAAAAGTCAGAAATCAAATCTCAAACACATGACTGGTAGCTCCTGAAAACAATGTATAAGTTTTATAGCTGAATTTAAGAATGATACTGCCTGCATCCAAAAAGCCAAAGAGAATTTGTTTTCAGTAAAATTGTAAAACAGAGTTAACAGTAAATCAGCATACTAGATGCAGACAAAATTGTCATATATTTTCAGGCTGAGGACAACTCTTGAAAATAAAGGTGACATGCCAGCACCCTGATTTTGTTTTCTAATGTTTTCAGTTGGCACACAGGAACCAACTGAAAGAACTATCTCATTGAATAATGTGTCATATCTGGGAAACAAAATAAATAACATAGTATTGGATTATAACCCAAAGTATAAAATAAGTATCACGTGTCCAAGTTAATGTAAATAAATGGTTGACTAAATAAGTAAATGAAAGAGAAGAGACAAATCTCCCATACTGATAAATTTCACATACTATATGTAGATACATCACTTTCAAGGACTAGTGTCTGTGGTTTATTTTATTTTTATTGTTTATTTATTTACTCATTTTTATTATTGCTCTTTTTGTTCTTTGTGATGTTCTAAACTTAGGACTCTGTATTATGTTTTCTCATGATGCTAATAAAGACATGCCTGAGACTGGGTCATTTATAAAGAAAAAGAGGTTTAATGGACTCACAGTTTCACATGGCTGAGGAGACCTCACAATCATGGCAGAAGGCAAAGGAGGAGCAAAGGCACATCTTCCATGGAAGCAGGCAAGAGAACCTGTGCAGGGGAACTGCCCTTTATAAAACCATTAGATCTCTTGAGACTTATTCACTATTATGAGAACAGCACAGGATGAAAACCTGCCCCCATGATTCAACTACCTCCCACTGGGCAGCTTCCAGGACACATGGAGATTATGGGAACTACAATTCAAGATGAGATTTGGGTAGGGACACAGCCAAACCTGTCAGACTCGATAGGCTGTTTCTTTTAAAATTAAAGGAGAGTGAAGAAGATGAGGTAAAACTTAACATGAAATGTTAGCTAAGACCCATTCAGTTAAATAGATTCATGTATGGAGAGAGAGCAGAAAAATACTGATAAAATAGTGATATCAAAAACCACCAAAGGTTAATGTTACAACAGAATACTTCAGGTATTAAAACGAGATTGTTATTGGTGCGGTCTTTTCCAGCAAGGAAACAAATTAACTTGAGAAAACTAGTTTTGTTTTATTTGACTGTGATGCCACTATTATTTCTACAATAGCAGAAACATCTACGTGGGAAATTCTCTCGAGGAATGCAAAACTCTTTCAAGTAAACTTCATTAATCTCAGCACCATCTGGGTTGGAGGGCGAGCTCTATTCTGAAGAGCTGCTACCTTGAGACTCAAGTCAGTTCACTTGTTAGGGTTCGGTGGTGAAGCCCAGATGGGCTTCAGAGCCTCACAAAATCTGAAGTCTGAATACTGGGCAACTTCCTAGGCTGTTTCATCTGAAGAATTCTCACAAGAGATAAAAACTGCCTTCATCTGAATGTTGCCCTGTGAAAACTGTGACCCTTGTGTTTTCCTATTGAGTCCAGCATGCAGACAGGGGTTAAATGAATTGGTCCCAGAATGAGTCCCCAGTGCTGAAAGGAAATAAGCATCTGACCTCAGAGCCTCCTCCAGGGATCTTTTAAAATTGAACAGCCAAATTCAGGGAAGGGCACAACTATGTTCTCCCACCACATGGTTCAACATTATCAGTGACTCCTGTGATGCCCTCAGGATGAAATGCAAAGCTACTGGACATGTAAGGAAGTCCGTTCATGACCTAGAACTACCTCTCTAGATTCATCTTCCAACCCCATTTCACACCCTTCACACCACAGAACTAAGCTCCTGTGTTTCCAAGCCCTGATCTATCCGGGCCTTTTTGCTAGTTGCCGTCACTGCCTAAAATGGACCCATTTCCACCTTCCCCTACACTTCCATAAGGCCCACTTGGTAGGCTCTTTATCATTCAAAACTCTCACCAGAAACTCCTACCACTAAATAGTTACCAATCACTCTGGTTTGCATGAGACTGAGAGGTTTCTTGGGACTTTCAATTTCAGTTCTAAAACCAGAAAAATTCTCAACAAGCCTGGATGAGTTGGCCACCTGCTCCATCCCTCAGTTACAAAATAAATCCCTCTCTCCTCTAATGCTCTTCCACTTTTTATTTTTAATGTTACAAAGAGTAACTCATTGCCGTGCATTTATTCTTTCCTATTAGAGTGTACACTCAGAAGACAGAGACCTTGTTTCATTTATCTTTGTAACCCCAGGCAGGGTTTCTCACTAGCAGCACATTAGAATCACCTGAGAAGCTTTGGCAAGGGGCAGGGGGTGTTTTTGTTTGTTTGCTTTTTAAATACCAAGGTTCAGGTCCCCTTCCCTCAGAGATTCTGATTTAATTCATCAAAGTTGAGTCCTGGGCATG
The DNA here is from genome assembly GCA_004027715.1 of Plecturocebus donacophilus. Classification (NCBI taxonomy): domain Eukaryota; kingdom Metazoa; phylum Chordata; class Mammalia; order Primates; family Pitheciidae; genus Plecturocebus; species Plecturocebus donacophilus. The sequence continues at coordinate 28,228 of PVKP010002218.1, forward strand.
GGTTATTTTTTGATGCTTAACCAAGTGATTCTAATGTGCAGTCGAGGTTGCTAACACCTGCTCTAGGGTAATGATTCTCAGCTGGGAGTATTGTGAGCATCAGAACTACACATATCACCCTAGGCCCAACTACCCACAGATACCAATTTAATTCATCTGGAATGGGGTCCAGGCAGCTGTAGTTTTCAGCATTAGGTGATTTTAATTCATGCCTATAGTTAATCATTGTTTAAATATGTAGGCATATATAACCAAACTAAATCCCAGGCCATCTTACTACCCTTATCTATTGCCAGGCCTCTAAGTATTAATAAGTGCTGATCATAAACAGACTTTAATACCTAATATAACTAATTCTTTCCACGTATGGCTCATGCCACTATAGACACTTGTTTTCCTCAAAAGTCTCTACAGGCCGTCTCCCTCACACCCACACCATCAAAGTACACCCTTACCTGTCTTTAGATCCTCATTTATTACTCAGCCCTTCTTAAAGTCTTTCTCTCAATTTCTTGGATACTCCTCTCGAATTCATGGTTTTATTTTTCTTCCTTGCCACCATGCAGCACTGGGATGAAATAAGAGTTTCAGTTATGCTGTATCACCTTTCTGACTCTGTCCAGGTGTCCTACTGTTGCCCTGGTGACCAAGGCAGACCACAAACACACTGGACTTTTATCTCCCTCTAAACAAACTAAGCTAATTCCCCAGCTCAGAAACTTTTACTGTATCAGAAGAGATTCGCTTGCAGATTTTTCAATGACCTGGTTCCTTCATGACACTAAGGTATCAGCTCAAATACCACCCCCTCCAAGAGGTCTCTCCCATCCACCCAGTCTGGAAAGCCTTCTTCATGTCATCATTCTCTATCCTGTCAGCCTTTCTTAAGTTCATCACATCCCTTATCATTTTCTGAAATTATCATATTTTGTTATTTGCTTTAGTCTTTATATCTGACTCCCTCTTACAGAGGGCAAGCTTCACCAGGAAGAAGAATTTGCACATATTGTTTCCTGATGTATCTATCAACAGCACTTATAACAATACCTGTCCAACAACATTTACCAAAATGAAATTAATACCTCTATATGCATAGACAGCTTAGAAAACAGGTATGTAAGCAACGTCACTGAGTCTGGAGCTACCGACTTACTGACAAAATGTAGCTTCTGAGAGCATAATAATTCAGACTCCTCAGTGAGCAAAAGGTATGTCTGACCAGACAAAATTTGCATCAACATATTCAAAACAGTGTGATTTCATGAAAATAGTATGCTCTGACATTAGACATTGGATGGCATTCTATCTATCACTTAATGACATCATCATGGGACCTTTATTCAGTGAGCATCAACATCAGTATCATCTGGGAGCTTGTTAGAAATGCAGATGTCTGGTCCCTGCCTCAAACCTACTGAATCAGAGTCTCTGGAGATGAGTCCCAGGAAATTGTTCTACCAAGCTCTTGTGATTCTTAGATATACTCAACTTAGAAAAGCACTGACCTAGGTCATATTAGAAAAGACTTTGAGAACAGTCACTTTCTATAGGTTGCAAAAATTGTTAGAGTACTAAGTGGTAATAGTGAACGCAGAGATTGTTACACATGGGAGATGTTCAAGACATAAAGGTTTCCTTCATCTTTTTTTTTTTTAAGTAGACTTGTTTTCAGTTGGGCAGAGTTATGAGGTTTCTTCTGGAAGTCCAACCCACTAAGAGAAGAGAAAAGGCTGTGTTACTTAAAGAAAGCTGACTGCCTATCTAAAAAGGAAAGAAACAGAAGAGCTGTAAAAAGTATATCCATCTGGGGTTATTTAGGACAGGGGCAAGCAGTCCTTCATATTTCAGTAGCCCCCTATACTACCACAGTTCAATAACTGACGTTCATAATGATGATCTTGCATTATTAAGTAAAGGCAAAATTCTTCTCCAGAGTCTCTGGCCAAGTGTGTTCAATTTCTGTTTAAAAGATTTCCATTTGAAATATTTAAGTTGCTTTTTTGCAGGTCCATGTAGAAAAAGCTTTAGCTATTTGGAACATTTTATTAGATAAAATTGTCTTATTCTCAAGGATTCTAGAATAATTTATATATCTTTGACAACATATTTCCCTTAATGAGTAGGCATTCCTTAACGAAGGGCCTGTGTCTTCTCTGACCTTAGAAATCTCACCCAGCGCTAGTTCAAGTGACTCCACACAAAAGGTCCCTAGTAAGAACTGGGACTCCAGAGGCTGACTAACTTCAAAAACCCACATTTTCTATTGGGAAGAGAGCGGCTCATCAGTGCCCTCTTCTATACCCTTTAAGCTTGTGCTCTTCTTGCCAGAGAAGCTAAAGAGACAGCAATTCTCAAAGTCACTGGCATTTATTGAAAGCCAAAGAAATTAGTGAGCTCTGACATTTATAGCCCTTAAACATTAAAGACGTTAAAAATAGTTTGAGTAAGGTCCAAGTCTGAAATGTAATGCCATAGGAGTTGCTGTTAATTCTTCAATAATTACTCTGTTTATTATTTCAATCATCAGATTTACAGTTCCAGTTCAGCCCTAACTTGAATACATGGTCTCTCGCCTCTCAAAATTTACGTTTTCCAAGTGACCTAAATTATCTCCCATGGGGCATTCCTAAATGGTTCACAATTTATAGTGCTTACCACATGTCAAGATTTGTTTATAGTTGCTTCACATATATTCATTCATTTAATCTTCACAATAACCCAAAACAAATGACATTTATTTTGCAGGTGAAGATTCAGAAGCATGAACAGACTAAGCACTTTGCTCAGGATTACAAAATGAGTAGGTTGCAGAGCCATGATTTATATCCAAAAATCTATGTGATTAACCATTCTCCAATGGAATCTTCCAACAAAATCAGTTTCAATTGAGCAAAAGACCATAAATTCTTAATTATTCCTTATGAGTGATAGAGGCCACAAAGCTCTGACTTAGAGCAAGCACGAAAGCAAGAAAACCTTTCTATCCTACCAGTATTCTCCCTTTCTCTGCTACAGCACCCACACTCCTTGCACTCAGGAGCACTCTGGGAATGAATGGAAGTGTGTCTCAAAGTTATGTCAAGCCACTGCTTAAAAACTGCTTGAGTTCTCTGCAACATTTGCTATTTCAAACTCAGTTCAGGTAGTCTGGTTAGCAAGGACTCTGGGTAAAGAGCTTATGAGATTTGTGAAGTATATGTTGATTTGACTTTGGTTGTAGCCTCCACTAAGTTCAGTAATTGATCCCTGCCTATGTGCCTTTTGAAACTATTATAACTTTTCATGGTATATATACATAAACATATACACACATACATTAATGTACATACATACCATGTATACATATATTAGACACACCTGTATACAATCTACATACTTACACATGTATATATAAACTTGTACAGCTATTGTCTTACTCTATAAGAGAAAGCTATGAAGGGTAACACTGGGGGAAAATCAATTCAGAAAAAACGGTGGGCATTAGCTTAGTTGTATTGAAAAAGTATAGAAAATCTGTCAAGAGAGTTTGAATTCTACACAAAATAAGGCCTCTTATGAGGACAGCAGGTTAATCCCTGAAAGAAGCCATTTTTTTTTTTCTGGACAGGTCTTGAGCCTGAAGTTTGATGCAGGAGCAGATAGGAGCAGTTGCTTTCATCCCTTCTGGGGGAGATGCAGTGCTCGGTCGGTATGGGTGAATGAGAAAATTCTTTTGGTTTTTCAGTGAATACAGAATAAATGTCACTTTCTTTGGAAATGACCTTTCTTCTATTCTCATCTTTGTATATAAAGTTGCTGTGTGAGAGAATCCATGCCTATGAATTTCATTTCTCAAGGTACAACAGAATCGTTCTGTAGACATTTTCAACATGGTTGGACTAACGTATCAGAATCAGAGATGAAAGTTGATTTCCTCAGTAATCTTGAAAGAATCAACATCGTCAGGTTCTCAACCACTGTAATTCAGTAGAGTTTTTAGATTCTTATCAAGTGAGTATTTATTTGCATCCAGATATGTAGTGGATTTCTTAGAAAAGGGTTTATCTGGAATTGTTTGGCTTTCATTAGCCAAAAAAAAAAATTGACAATTGATAGCATGTAATCTTCCTTAGGGATTTTTCTTGGCCCTTCTGTCCATAAAACTCAATAGCTTAACTGAACCCCCTTGAATTTTAGAGATGGACATATTCACAATGGTGTTAATGAAGAATAAAAGTGTATATACTGTTGTTGAAATGCTAGAAAAATTGTCAAAGTCAAACACACAGATCTTAAATGGCCAGCATTTGTAGGAGGTGAATATTCTAGTTTGCTCAAGCTGAGAATTGCTACAAATGTGCTGCATTCTTCCAGGACTAATAATGCCATGCCAAAAGCAATCAAGCTTTTAAAAAATCTTAGCTGTCTGGCAAATGGATGATCATTATTATAGCAAATCACTATGCACCCAAGAACAAATGAAGTTTATAGTGCAGTGTAATTCAATGGCCAAATTTCATCACCAGCTCTCCAAAGCAGTGCAATCTGTCATAGGAGAACACCAGGTAATTTCAATTTGAAGACCTAACCAAGGTCTAATATTGTAACAACTGTAATCTCCTCCCATCCACCCATCCTCATCCCTTCCACCCCTAAACCATTCTCATCTAAGAAGTTACCTGTCCTGAATATTCTCTTGGGAGATATTCTTCCAAAATTCTGTCCACAAATCTCATCCTTTTTGTGCCACACCAAACCTCAAAAGACTTGTATCAGCTTTCACATGCAAAGAGAAAAAGAGTGAAGCATAAGTAAGAATCACTGAATTATAAACTTGAAAGAAGCAACTGGATCTTGTTTACTGAAGTAAGACAATTTTAGTCCCCGTACAACACTCAGAAAATAGCCCTATGGTTATTAAATAAAGAAATCAATCAATATATACAATGTCATTAATCTAAAATGCATTAATATAGGATTTGTGTTATTAACTCATACAAGTCTCAAGCTTGGATGTTGATCTGCATGATTTAATGATGAAAAGCCAATTGTTAATTATTTATTTCTGAGTAATACCATGACAGCTTGTAGGTATGAGTCATGAAGGATAAGCTATGTTATATAGCAGTACTTTAAATGCAGTATTTATATACAAATAATTATTATGCTAATTCTACAGCATCTTGATCTGCTCATTAGCATCGATACAAAGAATTAGCATGGTGTGGTGAAAAAGCATTAAAAGGGTAATTAGAAGCCCTGGGCTCTGATCCCAGCTCCACCACTCATTAGCAGTGTCACCTTGGCCAAGTCACTTAACCCCTCTGAGTCTGTTTCCTCACCTGTAAAATGAATAGATTGAACTAGGGCATCCCAAGGGCCCTTTCCAGCCTACGATCTTAGTGAACGACTGATTGGTGGCACACTCCTTTTAATTCATCACATGCGCAATTCCCCCTCTTATCACAGGAATGGCTTTTGCATGTGCTATTCGCTGAGCCTGAGATGCTCCCCACCCCTTCCCACTGGATCTCCCCTCTAGTAATTAACTCTTCTGCTTCTTCAGGAGACCAGTTTCTCAAGAAATTGGCCTTCCTTGATTTCTCAAGTCAAGTTTGATAAACGTCTGCAGCTGAAAGGGGGGCAGGGTTGTCATATGTTAATCTGACTCTCATTACTGTGTGAATAAACTTAAAAGTAAGAAAATTGCTCCATTTCAACTGTACCTCATTTATTTAATTAGATCATTTGCAAATTACTTCAAAGGAAGATTTTTGTTTGTTTGTTTTCAGTACTAGTTTTCATGTCAGAATTGAAATGATGTGAATATGAACCAGGGTTAAAAAATTTATATGTATAGTGACAGTTGGGGAAGTCCTGTGCCTAGTTCCAACATAAATTTAAACCTATATTGTTTATGTCTTTCATAAACACTATCATTATTTTGTTTGAATATGTATATAATTTCAGCCTTTACATTTTCCTATCAGTTTCCTTTGTACCTTCATAATTATCTATGAAGATCTTATGCATATATAATCTTACTAAACCAACTAAATACCAGGTCATTCTTTTAGTTTAACCTTGTGTTTCTCTTGTTTTTTGAAGCCTGTTATATTTTCAAGCCGTTTTCCCCAGTCATTTTCCCTGGTTTTAAACCTTTCCCCTGGTAATGAATTTCGATTGTGAAGCACAGAAATTTCACATTTGCAGAAGTTCACTGTATGAATATATTTCATGCTATTAACTTGAGTCTCAAATCATATGTAACTAAGCACAGGTGCCCCCTGTCATCTTTGTCTTCTACCCCCTTGCTTTTCCAGAAAGAAGAAATTGTGATTTATAGTAAATCCTGGCATTAAAAGAATATCTCATATGTCTCCTTTGGTGATTGTCCTGGACTTGAAGAATGACATGTAATAATAAACAATCAGGTTTTTAAAATGACAGCTAAGAATTTCAAGGAAGTGAAGTGATGTACCAAATAACAATATTACCATCAGAAGTGTGGCTAAATAAGTTGAGACAAATTAATCAAATTCCTGCTTTTAATTTATTATGCAAGCACTTGGCTATAGGTCCCAAAACCGTCTCTGCCCATTTTCTCACACAATATGAGTTTTTTCCTGGTATCACTGGGGACCCTAAAATTTGTGTATATATCAAAAATAACAGATCTTTTATTTGTAATTATTTTAAACTTATCAAAACTCAAGATGCTGTCATAATGGGCTTCATGAGAATGTTTTCTATCTACCCATATTTCAAATCTTCTCTCCATTTGAATTTGTGGCTTGGTGACTGTTAAGTTCTTAGCAAAACAGAAATTGGGCTATAGCCATTCTGGAGAGACTTATTTCTTCCTCGTTTTGTCTTTGACTTGTACTTTGTAATTTCATGCATCAATACCCTTTGATGCATCAAAAAGCATTCTTTTTTTTTTTAGTACTTGAGTTTATAAACAAATGAACATATGAGAGTGTGTGTGTGTGTGTGTGTGTGTGTGTGTGTGTGTGTGTGTTTAGAGTCTCACTCTGTCTGTCACTCAGGACGGAGTGTAGTGGCATGACCTCGTCTCACTGCAACCTCCACCTACTGGGTTCAAGTGATTCTCCTGTCTCAGCCTCTCTAGTAGCTGGTATTACAGGCCCTCATCACCACACTCAGTTAATTTTGTATTTTTTAGTAGAGATGGGGTTTCACCATCTTATCCAGGCTGGTCTTGAACTCCTGACCTAGTGATCTACCCATCTCTGCCTCCCAAAGTGCTGGGATTATAGGCGTGAGCCACTGCACCTGGTGAACATGTGAGTTCTAAGAGAAGATATCTATCATTTGGTGTTTCTTTAATAATAAACTACCCCAAAGTTATGAGTCAGGTATTATTTGGGTGGTTCTTCCAGTCTGTGCCAGATCTTACCTTTGCCTAGTGACATTTACATTCAGCTGGAGGTTCAGCTGGTGTTTGGCACGTGAACTGGTGTGGAGCAGGGATTGAGTAGGCTACAGCTCATGGATCATAATTGTTTTTATTTTTTTTAATGTTGGAACACAGTCACACTCATTTGTTGAACAGAGTTGAGTAGTTATGACAAATATCATGTTGCCTGCAAAGACTAAAATATTTACCATCTCATCCTTTACAGTAAAAGTTTGCTAATCTCTGGTCTAGGAAGTCTCAGATGGGACAACTTGTGATTGTTCTGTGTTAGCTAGAGAGAGAAAAAGCCACATTACGCCTCTGCTTCTATCACAGTTGCTAAAAGCAAGCTGCATGAACAATCTCAAATTCAAAGACTAAAGAAATCAACCACACCTTTTAAAGGAAGCAACATCAGCATCACAGTACAAAGTGACATGCTCATAGGGATGAGGAAAATGTGTTTCCACTCTTGCAATCTACCATAGCATACTTGGAAGTATAATCATGTTGCTAGCTTCTTTATGCGGTAGTACCAGTTTCAGGACTAGTAGAATGTGTGTTGTTTTGCATTTAGGTTTTCACTGAATTCTTTGACTTATACCTGAAGTCCTCTTTCTGCTCAGCTCCCCTCTCTCTAAATGGCTAAATGTTAGTGTTCCAATTTAGAATCAGAAACAAAGAGCAGACATGCTACTGTGAAGAGCAGTTGACACCCTCATAAGAGAGACGGATTTCCTTGTATTCTGGTAGTGCTAATTTCTCTTACCTCTCAAAGTATAGTTACTATGAATGATGTAGAATGGAGATGGGTAGAGAAAGGAAGCCACTGAGGCAGGAAAAGACAGCATTGAAAAATAGTGAGCTTTTTTGCCGAAAGAATCAGACAACAGTTCAAAGGAATTTTGTGCATTCTGAGTCATTATCTAGTTATTCTTTCAGTGTCTTTAATCAAGATGGCTTCATCCCAGCAGTTCATCCAATGTAATTGTCTCATTTGGAGTGATGTTTCTTTGAGCCTCTAGCCAAACTAACTCAAGATGAAAAGCTGTCCATCTAATGGACCAGTCAGAGGATGAGGGTATCTAGAAAATCTTACTCCTGAACTCTCTTACTCCTGAACAATAGAAGACTAAGCAGAATAATGCTGAAACCTACCATGACTTCAGAGCAGCTCATTTACGCCTTGTGTGAAATATGTGATCGTTTCTTTGACCTGACACATGCCTCATCTATTAGTAGAAGTATGAGTACCTTACACTGTCTTTCTCTGTTTTCTCCAAACTGTAATGCAGGTCTATGAGAGTGTTGCATTTTTAAAAACCATATTTGACAAGCTTTCCAAATTTGGGGGGATAGTTAAAAATTGAATTTGGGACTTACTTTCCAAGAATATGTTATTGCAATAATACTATCATCATTCTCTGAGTGAGCCATTAGATGTGTTTACAGATCAGACATGCAAAAGACATTTTATCATCATCATTTTTGCTGGTTTGTGTTTAGAGTGCTTTTTGCAATTTCTACTTTTAGTTGTTAAGAATCTTTCTTGTTGACTTTTTAGATGTACAAAATCAAAATGCAGAAGCAAAATTCCTGTCAATGTCAAAAAAAAAAAGACATTTAAGAACTGTTCAAACCAAATTTATATTTCAGTCATTTGATTTCCCCCAAATGGAGAAAAAAAGCCTAATCAACAGAAGAGCTTTTTCCCAGTGGTTCATAATTCTCTTTAAGTAAGGATTCAAGAAAATCATTCTCCCAGTGATACACCAAGAAGAGAAGAAACTCCCTGAAGACATATTAAAGCAATGAGAGAGTGAAACATCAGAGGAGAGAGGGAGAAATCGCCACAGTGGAAAGATCCATGGTCTGAAAACAGTCAGAATCTAGATGACTGCCTTGAAAAATGGCTAATGAGCCATGGTGCCGCCTGTGGACTTCATGGACAGCCTATTCGTATAACCAGTGAGAAGAGCCCTGCTGCCAGTCACAAAACGGTTATTCTGGAAGCATAGATGACCAAGGGAAGAGGAGGAATAAAAAGTACAACATTCTCCACGGTGATATAAAACATCAGCCACACATCCAACTCAGAGTTTCAAAAGTTTCCCTTTTGAAGTGTCACACTGTAAAAGCTTATAGGTTTTAGGCTCTGTTGTAGGTACTTTCTCCCAGCAGTTACAATAGTTTCCAGGGAAAATTTTATCGTCCTCCTAAAGTCAGAGAACTAGGTTGGAAAAACTGATATGACAACTCTAGTTTATCTTGCAGAAATACATTTTTATCCAGGTTTATTTTTGCCACAAAACCTGCTCCTTTAACATGAAGTGGGATAGGAAATTCTTCTTTTGAAAAGACTTACCTCCTTTTTGTTGCAAGATTCTGGCTTAAGCAGAGATCTGAGTTCAAAGTCACCTTATTGGTGACCTTGACACCTCAAAGTATGCTAGCCTCATCCACCCCCACATTGCTTTCTTTACAGATCTTGTTACTCTCTAAAATCATTTTGTTTGCTTGTGTATATTCTCTTCAATCCATGAGAATGGGAGTTTCATGAAAGCAAGGATCTATTGGAAATTGTTCAGTATTATATTCTTAGCTATTACAACAATGCCTGGCACATAATAGGTACTCAATACATACTGTCAAATGAATGAATAAATAGGGTAGAGCTGGAGGACACTATATTACCTAGAGATACATGGTAAAGGAAGATATCTCTAGGAGGAGAGATTTGTGCTGAGATTGGGAGAAAACAGTGGGAACCAGCTGAGGCAAGGAGAGTGCGGAGCCGAGCAGTGGACAAGCTAGAGATGAAAGCAGGGGATAGGGCATGCAGGCTCCATAAGTCCTGGCAAGAAATTTAGAATTCATTCTACAGAAAATAAGAAGGTGACTTACATTTGTTTAGTTTAGTTTTGTTTTTACTTCAATCAACAACCTTGTAATGTAGCTGCATTTTTGTCACACTGAGATAGTAGCAACTATGGCTTTAAATGGCTAAGTGGCTCAAAATCTCACAGTCCGTAGGAAATATGAAAGGAATCTAAGACTGGATCACCCAATCCAAATGAAACGTCATTTCCTCTACTCCAAACTCTTTCCAAAAGGCTATGGCATGCAAACAATTATCACACTATTTATGTTTCTTAAATGCCACATGAATTATAAACTATGTTAAAGTTATGCATTAACATACGTTCCCAAGGAGCTCTGCTTTGCAATACTTTGGTTGATCTAGTTTGGATAATTTCTTTCTCTTGAAAGCAATAAGTCTACATAATCTATGCAAAAGCTATTATTTCTTGAAAGTATTTAAACATTGCAGTCTTTCACTATGTCAATCCCCACTTCCAATCAACGATGATCAGTTATTTGCAACTGTAGAACTCTGTAGAAGGACTGTTAAGAACTTGAACTCATAAGACCTAAGCTGGTAGAAAAGCCACAGAAACCTCAGGTTCTATACTTTTCAAATCTGAAGAAACGGGGGCAAACATGGTTTGATTTCTAAAGCCATGTGCAATCTTCTGGGGTTTTGTTTTGTTTTATTTTCTGTTCAAAATAAGTTTTCTGACTCTACTTTGGAGAGTGCCCTCAAGCTTTTCATCATCTCTGGAAACATAATTGACAAGGATTCTTCCTTTTTTCAGTAGTAATTAGGAGGTTTCTGCTCTCTCTGCCCCAGAAGAAAACACTTTTCACCAATTTTGCCTCTACTGCTTCAGAGCTCCAGATGAAATTCTGGGAACTGCACAAAGTGTGTGTAGGTGCGGCATCTTCTCCATTAACCTGGAGCAAACCTCTCCCTCTGACACTGATGCGCTTCCCATCTCCCCAGAGAGTGTGAATCTGTTCAGCAACACCTGCTAACAACTGAAAAAGGAGAACTGCTCCTGAAGGGATAATCTCACACAATTTTTGATCTAATGTGGCAGCCAGAAAGAAGGCTTGCCAAGGGTCAGAAGCACTGCTATTCCCGAACTGCCAGGCACCACCCCAGAAGCATCTTGTGAGGCCTGGGGGACACGGTCATATAGGAGTTGACAAGGCACTCTGGTAAAAGGGCCATTGAAGACTTTTGATGGCAGGCTGGGAGCTGGCCTTGCCCTCTCTGAAATGCAAGCTTCAGGAGAAACTTACCTCATTTAAAATACCCCTTAGAGAAAGAAAGAGCAGAGTGAACTTGGCAAAGCAATATTGAGTCAATCTTTTAAAAATACCTATTTCTGTGGACTGGCTGCAGAGATAGCTATTCTAGGGGGTTGTCTCTTGTTGCCCATTTTGGAGGAGTGGGTTCTGAACTGTGTATCTTGGCCCCCTGTCCTAAATATAATTTTCCAGGTGGCTATCAATAAAATTAGATGATTTGTCAGGAAGAAAGCAGGCCAGGTGCAGGGTCCCCAGGATCCCAGACACAGCCTGCTGCTAATGGAATCAACTTCTTAATGAATGAGGGGCTTTACACAGACCCTGAGGTTAAAAGTCAACAGGAAGGGCTTCAACAACAACTTTATTAGGCAGATGCGCGCCATGGTATTCCAGCCTAAAAGTGCCGGTCTCAGATAGTTTCTCTTCTATTTAAGGATTCCAGCAGACAAAAACAGATTACAAAAAAAAAACTTAATAAATTACCCTAGGATAATTTGCTTTTCAGGTGATTAAAACCACTTGGCCTTAAGTCTCTGCTTTAAAATAATCCCCAATATGTGCAAATAATAGCCTGGAAGTATCAGCTCATCACATATGTTAGGTAGAATTTTTTCAATGAAAGTCAACATATATACCAGGGAATTACCAATGCAGGAGTACTTAACACAAGTTGGGAGCAAGAATTGATACACAGCCAATGTCATTACATAGTTTATGAATTTAAGAGCCAAATTTGTAACTTCATTTGGAAAACACGGGACCCATTTCGAGTTTTAATTGGCACATGGATAGTAGCTTATGTAGCCATTCCAAGCCTGCCACAAAAATTTCTAAACAGAGAGATAAAACAGATAGTCTTACAGCATCTCCAAAATTTAAAACTAAAGTCAACTTACTGGTAGACTCTTGGAAGAATTATTACTACCAATAAGGCCAATGAGATTACAAACTATATAATACACAAAAATGAATACATATCAGTTAACAAAGCTTTTTTTAAGAACTATGAATGGACAATCAAAAATTTTGGAAACACAGTATAAAGGAGAAAAAGCCAAAATAAACATCCAGACAAAAAGGTAAATCCTAGACAAAACGTAAGCAGAAGAGACTTTTAAAAAATTAATATGGAGAAAACATCAAAATACTGCATCAATAAATATGAACAAGATTTTATAAAAAAGAAATAATCACGGAATGAGTAAGAGTTCCTAGAGATTAAATACACAATTGCTGGAATTAAAAATTCTGTATAAGAAAGGGCAAATAAAATTCAGAAATCTCTCAGAAGGTAGAGAAGGGAAAAAAAGAATGTGAGAGAGACAGAGAGAACATGTACAAGAAACAGTACAGCATAATAGAGTACTAGTACACATATTCCAATGCCTAGAATACTAGGATTCTCAATAGCACAAAAAGAATAAATGATTGAAGAAATAGAATCTAGAGACACAAAAGGATTGTGACATTAAAGTTAAAGGGCCCACTGGGTGCCAGCACAGTGAATAAAAAGAAAATCACACTAAACATACTATTGTAAAATTTTAAGACCCCAAAGGAAAAAGAAAGATCCTGAAAGCTTGTAGAGTGAGAAAACTAATCAGACTGGCATTTTCTTCAGAAGTGGATAGTAGAAGGTAATAGAATAGTGCCTTCAATATTCTAAGGATAAATTATTTTCAAACTAGGGTAGCATGCTGAGCCAAATCTATAAAATGTAGAAGTGAAATATTTTCAGACAAGCAGGGACTCAGAAAACACAAACAGAAAATAGGTCTGATATAAGGTCCCAAACTTATCTTCCATGTCATTTTGATGTAGCCTGTCTATGGTCTACATGTTCAAAAATATTAGATTGTGAGTCTCTTGAGGACAGTTAAGATGCTTTTCCTCTTAATGTAAAGCCAAATGACAATGTTTAAAATTGAGAGCCATGTGTACCATTTTGCTTTCCGGCTCTAAATACAAAACCATGATATAATCCCAGGAGGAAATACTTCACCCGATTTTTTGACAGATGTCTGATATGGTTTGGCTCTGTGTCTCCACCCAAATCTTCTCTTGAATTTAATCACCACCTGTAGAGATAGAGACCTGAAATCCCCATTTGTGAAGGAAGGGAGGTGGTTTCCTCCATGCTGTTCTCATTTTAGTGAGTGACTTCTCATGAGATCTGCAGGTTTTGTAAGTGTTTGGAAGTTTCTCCTTCATTCTTCTCTCTCCTGCTGCCATATGAAGAAGTTGCCTGTCTCCCCTTCCTTCCACCATGATAGTAAGTTTCCTGAGGCCTCCCCTCCATGTGCAATAGTGAGTCAGTTAAACTTCTTTCCTTTACAAATGATCCAGTCTCGAGTCTTTCTTTATAGCAGTGTAAAAAAAAACTAATATAATGACTTAACTTAGTATGGGCTCCCTTACAAGAGCTCAAGACAATGTTGGAGACCAAGCATTTATATGGGATGGGATCCCAGGAAACTTCAATCAGGAAGTGAGGAAGTAGCAAAGGGAAGGGAAGGTAGTCAGTAAGGGGTATTATCAAGCAAGTTTTGCTGTGAGAAATAGGCATTCTGACCCACTGCAGAATCCTGGGAGAGAGCTTAGGCCATGTCTTGGAGTTGTCTCAACCAAGAGACTAAGAAACTAAAAAGCTTTCATTCCATCATTGAGCTATTCCCATGAGGACTGTCAGGAATGCCAACTCCTCGACACTTTTGTTCTGTCCCTAAGTATGCCAAAGGTAGAATCCCAGGTGCTTGTAATATGAAACTACTAGCCTGCCCAGAGAGGTGAGTAGAGAAGGAATATGGGCAGGGACTGACAGAATCTGTTATCTGTCTGTTTAGCAAAGGTTATTAGATGATAAGAGAATCTACACAAAATCATGACCTCATAGAGAAAAAAACAACAAAATTTAGAAAAAATATTTAGAAAAAAATATTTAGCTAAAGAGCTCACAGAAAAGAAAATCTCTGAAAAATATTTATTATAATAACCAGAAAAATTGTTTAGAGAAATGTTTTCTATTCTTGGGAGGATACATACTGTATAGTCTCTGTGTAACTAAAACAAAGATGCATAGGAAAGAATAAACTGGTGGAACAACCTCCTCTTCCAAACAAGAGAAAAAGAGGAAACCAGGGGAAAAGAAAATTTCAGGAGAAAGGAAGGAGTTTGTTGTAGATTCAAATTCTACATTGAAATGGAAAAAAATAGTACAATTGATAGAGCAGAATACAGAATCAGTGACAGAGAAGAAGAGATCTTAGAGAACGTGCAAGAAAAAGACAAAGCAATAAAATTTAATGAAAAGAAGAGAATATTGAAATTCTAGGGACAAACTGAGATTAGCCTTTCTAGCATTCTCCAAACTTATTTAGCACTGGAGCTTCTCTGCTCCTGCAACAGGATTATATACATGATGCAATAACAATAAAATTAATGGCAAAAGACCAATAATAAAACATTATGATGGCTAGATATTGACCAAGAGCCAGCACTGTTCTGATGGCTCTAACTCTAGTTCTGAGTGCATCAACTCATTTAATCCTCTATCATCCAGCTTTGGAGTTGGATGAAGGTAGGCAGCGTGGGGCTGCACCTAGAAACAGCAGCACCTAGAACAAGGCAGAAATCAGAAACCAGGGCTATACCAAGTCTGGACCTTTCCCATTTACGTTTGTTTCTAAGACCTGTTTGCATTGCTCTTTTTATCTCTGCCTTGCCTATGTTCCTTAAACTACCCCCAGACCCATTAAGTTTCGAGTTTTGCACAAGGTAGTTAGTGCTGAATTTCTGTTGCTGGCATCATAAAAGTCCTACCAAATATAGAATACTAGCCTAGGAAAACTACAAATTACCATTGTTGCTAATAAAGAAAATGAAGTATTTGAAAAAGAACCAATAATCAGACTTAAAATTATTTTCTGAGCTCAAAGAGAATGGATTTGAGGTGAACATACACTAAGGTGATGTCCAATGCATACACCCTTCCAAAATCCCCTTCTTGGGATGCCCTGCTGGCAAAACCTGTGGCTTACTTCTCACCAAAAGAACATAGCAAAGATAATGGGATGCTACTCCCATGCTTACATTAAAGGTTATAACGCCCTGTATTAGCAGATGGAGAGAGATTCTCTTTTCTGACTTAAAGAAGTAAGCTACCATATTGCCAGAGGGACTATGGAGTCAGGCAACTTCTAGGAACTGAAGGCAGCCTCCAGCCAATAGGCAGCAAAACACAGGCATACAGCTTCAAGAAAATGAATTCTTCCCACAATCCAAATGAGCTTGGAAGCAGATTCCTCCCTAGGCAAGCATCCAGAGGAGAATGCAGCCTGATCAACCCTTTGTAAGGACCCTAAGGTAGGGCCCAGTCAAATTGTGCCTTATCTCCTGGACCACAGAGGCTGTAAGAAAATAATCATGTGTTACTTTAAGCTGCTAAGTTTATAATTTGCTATGCAGCAATAGAAAAGTAATACAAGGTTGACAGTCTTATCAAGTTTCCAACAAAACAAAACAAAATAATAATATTTTTTCTCGCAAAATGTTTATATTACAGCCTAGAAGAATTTTGTATTATAACTGTAAAAAACAATGTCCTACACAGATGAAACCAGGAAAAAGGGAACTGCTTATATAGTTTAAAAAACAAATTTAGTTTTTTTTTTTGAAGAAATCAATCTCAGACATCTTTTCTGAAACACTGAAAGTGTGAGGGCTGTGTGACAACATCTACTGGGTAGGAGAAGGATTTTTCTTAGATTTTTCTACCATATTTTCTTTTTGCTTGAAAGCTAAGAAAAATACATTCTCAGGCATATAAGAAGTCAGAAACAATTTTATTCATATTTATATATGTGTATGTATATGGATATATGTGTATGTGTATTTCAACTTTTGGTTCGATGATTATATGTACATCAAGATATACTTATATACACATATAAATGGGCATAGAAATAGATAAATGCATTACATGTATGTAGTGGTTTCTTAGTTCTTTTATTTTTAATCCACATCTATCTATCTATGTATCTTCATGTTTCTACATATATGCTTATCTTCAAATGTGTGCAGATGTGTGTATATTAGTCCATTTTCATGCTGCTGTTAAAGAAATGCCCAGGACTGGGAAGAAAAAAAGGTTTAATTGGACTTACAATTTCACATAGCTGGGGAGGCCTCAGAATCATGGTGGGAGGTAAAAGGCACTTCTTATATGGCAGCAGCAAGAGAATATGAGGAAGAAGCAAAAGCAGAAGCCCCTGATAAACCCATCAGATCTTGTGAGCCTTATCCACTATCATGGGAATTGCACCGGAAAGACCAGCACCCATGATTCAACTCCTTCCCCCTGAGCCCTCTCACAATAAATGGGAATTCTGGGAGATAAAATTCAAGTTGAGACTTGGGTGGGGACACAGCCAAACCATATCACTGTGTATATATTTTTGTATCAGCCAACATGCATTGAAGAAAAGTTGAACAAAATTAAAACCTCAGTAGTAAGTTCTGGTATTTAAAAGGTCATGGTTTTTCTTCTTAAAATAGCCATAGTCCAAAAACTAGCTTATTTACCACAATGGCCTAAAGAAGAACATCAATTTATATGATAAATTTGACTAAATTAGCCTCAATAATGAACCTGTGAGGGTATTGTGGCAGTAGTGATATTTTACAATATTATCTGGAAAAATATAAATGAAAAGAGTTTCATTGTGATTCATTATCTTTCATTATAAGAATAACCTGTAATGAAAAAATAAAATAGACTTTTAAAATTTTTCACTTGTAGAATCAGATTTGCAAATGAAGATAAATGTCATTATAACCTGTGAAAGACAAACAAATTTCAGCTTCTGGGGAGCAGAGGGCAGGTGGTGAATGGAGGGAAGAAGGTAGAAGAATATACAGCCAAATTTGAATGCATTTGTTTTGGCAGTAGAACAATTAGAAAATTGATTTTTGCTATGTCTTCAACTACATTTCAACAAACAGGATAATATAAGGCTCCATAGCAAGAAGAATAAGTATGAAATTGGAAATATGAGTGTCTTTTTAAGAAATAAATCTATATACATTAAGGAAAAATCTGAAGAAATCCTAGGAACATAAGGCTATTTCAAAAACAATACAATATATGATTCTGACTTGAATATTTTGAACACCTTGTCAGCATAGGATCTTGCTTGCATAGGCTAAGTACTGCTATACCTCTTGTTTCTTAGGAAGTATACCAGCCCTCTTGTCAACCTGCTGTTAAGAATCAAAAAGATAAGAGCGATCACTAGTCATTTTTAAAATCTACTTTAAAAATAATTTCATCTAATTCTATATCAGTGTGAATGTCATGTATTGTAAAAAATATTTTAGGTGATTGTATAAAATCACATTCTCAAAGAACAGCTATTAGTTAAATATTTAAGAGATAAAGAAATCTTAGAATCTCTCTTACTTTTTCTCCTTTCCCACCATGTATATGTGTATTAGCTTAAACTATGAAAACTATGTAACTTCTTATATTTGAGATAGCAAATTATCCTACGTATCTCTCTTCCACTGTGGTTCAATAAAGTGCCTCCTAAAAAACTAAATAGAATGCTTAACTTGTTTGACAGGGTTTTTTTTCAACAGAAACATAGGTTTTAAATAAAACAGTCTAAAGACAAAGCAAACAAACTAAAAATAAATAGACCTGTTTGTACAATTGAGCAAGTAATACACTTCTAGGAATTTATGCTGAAGAGATAATAAGAAATATAGTCAAATATTATATGCAATAGCATTTTGCACAACATTATTTTTAACAAAGTTGGATGCATTCTAAAAAGAAAATTAAAAGTGTGGTTAAATAGATTATGGAAAATTATTGGGCAGATAGACACAACAGTTATTTACTAAAAATGCACGTGTCCAATGGCTTGCCTTCTTTTTAATTATCCTAGTAAATAAAAGCAAATAAAATAATAATTTAATTAATTTTTTTCTTTCTATAACAAATATATACAAGCATTATAGAAAGCTTGCTTTATTAGGCAGGGTTCTCTAGAGAGACAGAACCAATATGATATACAGATGGATAGATGAAAAATGAAAAAAGGTTTATTTGGAAAATTGGCTCACACAATTATTGAAATTGACAAGTTTCACGATAGGCCATCTGCAATCTGAGGACCCAGGAAAGCCAGTAGCACAGCTCGGTCCAAGATCTAAAGCCTCAGAACCAGGGAAACTGATTGTATAACACCCACTCTGACTCTGAGGCCAAAAGCCTGAGAAAGCCAGGGGCTATTGATGTAAATCCTAGAGTCCAAAAGCTGGAGAACCTAGAGTTCTGATGTCCAAGGCAAGAGAAGATGAGTATATCCCAGGTCCCTGACAGAGAGGACATTGCCTTTTATTCAGGCCCCCAGCTGATTGGACAGTGCCTACCAACATTGAGGGTGAATCTTTCTGACTCAGTTCACTGACTTACAAGTCAATCTCCTCCAGAAACACCCAGAAGTGTCCTCACAGACACACCCAGAAGTAACCATTTACCAGTTCTCTAAGCAACCCTTAATCCATTCAAAGTGCCACCTGAAATTAACCAGCACTCTTTTAAAATGAATAACTGTAGGAAAAAGAAATAAATTACCTATAATCTGCCACATAGTGATATCCTCTATTGGCTTCCTAGCTCTATCTCATTCTCTTTTAAATAATAAATGTAGTCACTTAGTGTATTAGTTCATTTTCATACTGCTGATAAAGACATACCTGAGACTGGACAATTTCCAAAAGAAAGAGGTTTAATTGGATTTACAGTTCCACATGTCTGGGCAGGCCTCACATCATGGTGGACGGCAAAAAGGAGCAAGTCACACCTCACATGGATGGCAGTGGGCAAAAAGAGATTTTTGTGCAGGGAAACTCCCAGTTTTTACAAAAAACCATCAGTGCTTGTGAGACTCATTCATAATCTAAGAACAGTGCAAGAAAGACCCACCTCCCATAATTCCATCACCTCCCACCAGGTGCCTCCCACAACAGGTTGTAATTCAAGATGAGATTTGAGTGGGGACACAGCCAAATCATATCAATCTGCCCTTGGGTTCTCCCAAATCTCATGTCATCACATTTCAAAATCAATCATGCATTCCCAACAGTCCTCCAAAGTCTTAATTCAGCATTAACTCAAAAGTCCATAGTCTAAGGACCCGTCTGAGACAAGTCTCTTCTGCCTATGAGCCTGTAAAATCAAAAGCAAGCTAGTTGCTTCCTAGATACAATGGGGTTAAAGGTATTGGGTAAATACAGCCATTCTAAATGGGATAAATGGCCCAAACAAAGGTGCTACAGGCCCAATGCAAGTCTGATATCCAGCGGGGCAGTCTTTCCAAAATGATCTCCTTTGACTCCGTGTCTCATATTTAGGTCATGCTGATGTAAGAGGTAGGTTCTCATACTCTCGGGCAACTCTGCCCCTTTGGCTTGGCAGGGTAGAGCCATCTTCCCAACTGCTTTCATGGACTGGATTGTCTCTGAGGCTTTTACAGGTACACATTGCAAGCTGTCAGTGGATCTACTGTGCTGAGTTGTGGAGGATGGTGGCCCTCTTTTCACAGCTCCACTAGGTGGTGCCCCAGTAGGGACTCCGTGTGGGGGTTCTGACCCCACCTTTCTCATCTGCCCTGCTCTAGCAAAGGTCCTCCATGAGAGCCCCATCCATGCAGCAAACTTCTGCCTGGGAATCCAGACATTTCCATACATCCTCCGAAATCTAGGCAGAGGTTCTCAAACCTTAATGCTTGACTTCTGTGCACCCTCAGGCTCAACACCATGTGGAAGCTGCCAAATCTTGGCAACAGCCTACGCTTTATCTTGGCCCCTTTTAGTCACAGTTGGAGAGGCTGGGACACAGGGCACCAAGTGCCTAGACTGCACACAGAACAGGGACCCACGGCCCAGCACACAAAACCACTTTTTCCTCCCACGCCTCAGTACCTGTGATGGAAGGGGCTGCTGTAAAGACCTCTGACATGCCCTGGACACATTTTCCCCATTGCTTTGGTATTAATGTTCAACTCCTTATTACTTATGCAAATTTCTGCAGCTGGCCTGAATTTCTCCCCAGAAAATGGGATTTTCTTTTCTATTACATTGTCAAGCTGCAAATTTTCTGAACTTTTATGCTCTGCTTCCCTTATAATGTTGAATGCCTTTAACAGCACTGAAGTCATCTCTTGAATGCTTTGCTTCTTAGAAGTTTCTTCTGCCAAATGCCCTAAATCATACCTCTCAAGTTCAAAGTTCAGCAAATCTCTAGGGCAGAGGCAAAATACCGCCAGTCTCTTTACTAAAACATAATGAGAGTCACCTTTGCTCCAGTTCCCAACAAGTTTCTTATCTCTGTCTGAGACCACCTCAGCCTGGACCTTATTGCTCTTATCTATCAAAGATTTGGGAAAATCCATTCAACAATTCTCTAGGAAGTTACAAATTTCCCACATTTTCCTATCTTTTTCTGAGCCCTCCAATCTGTTCCAACCTCTGCCTGCTACTCAGTTCCAAAGTCGCTTCCACATTTTGGAAGGCATCTTTTCAGTAACTCCCTCACTCCCAGTACCAATTTACTGCTATAGTTCTTTTTCACATGGTAGATAAACACATACCTGAGACTAGGCAATTTACAAAAGAAAGAGATTTAATTGGAATTACAGTTCTTCATGGTTGGGAGGCCTCAAAATCATGGCAGAAAGCAAGGAGGAGCAAGTCACATCTTACAAGGATGGCAGGAGGCCAAATGAAAGTTCTCTGTTGGGAAACTCTCATTCTTTTGTTTGTTTGTTTGTTTTGTTTTTCTTCTTAAACCACCAGATCATCTGAGACTCATTATCCATCACAAGAACAGTGCAGTAAAGACCCACTTCCATAATTCAATCACCTCCTATGGGATCCCTCCCATAATACATGGGAATTCAAGATGAGATTTTGTGTGGACACACCCAAACCGTATCACTTAGCATTCTACTTTCAATTAGTATTTTATCATGTATAAATTCTAGAATGCCTAGGTCCAAATTCCAGCTAGACCACATATGACTTGTATGTCATTTGTTAAATAATTAAATCTTTTCACAAGTATGTTTTCTCACTATCAAAGGGGAGACAACAATAGTACTTATTTACAATAGTGGCCTTATGTGAAGAGGTACTATATTCAGTTATTATAAAATAATTGACATATATTTAGCTCTTATCATACATAAAGCAAACTAAATAGACCTAAAAGTAGATATCAGTGAAGATATAAAAGACATGAAACTACCATTAAATAACTTGAACTAACTGACATTTATAGAACATGCTTTCAACAGCAGAACACACTCTTTTTTTTGTTTGTTTTTTTTTGAGATAGAGTTTTGCTCTGTCACCCAGGCTGGAGTGTGGTAGTGCAATTTTCTCACTGGAACCTCCACCTCCCAGGTTCAAATGATTCTCCTGCCTTAACCTTCTGAGTAGCTGGGATTACAGGTGCACACCACCATGCCTAACTAATTTTTGCATTTTTAATAAAAGATGGGGTTTCACCATGTTGATCAGGCTGGTCTCAAACTCTTGCCCTCATGATCTGCCCACCTTGGTCTCCAAAAGTGAGTCACCACACTCAGCCTAGAATACATATTTTTTTTAAACTGCAAATAGACATTTCTCAAGATAGACCATATTCTTAAAAATAAAACAAATCTAAATAAATATGAATACACTAGAATCATACAAATGGTATTCTCTGACCGCAAGAAATTAACTAAAAATCAATATCAGAAAAATACAAGAAAGTCTCCAAACAGTTGAAAATGAAACAAGACACTCTGATAACACACAGGTCAAAGAAAAATCACATTGGACATTAGCAAATATTTTGAGCTAATTGAAAATGAAAAAGAAGTGGCATATCAAATTTTCTAGAAATGCATCTAAAATAGTGCTCAAAAGGAACTGAATGCATAAAATGTTAATATTATGAAAAAAGAAAATGTCCTAATCAATGCTGTAATTTTCTACCTTAAGAAACTATAAAAAGATAAAACAAGTTAAACTTAAAAAGAGGAAGGAAAGAAATGATATAGATACTATATTAATTGTATGTAAAAAACATGAAAATCAATAAAACTGAAAGCTGTTTTTGAGAAGTTTAATGCAATTAATAATCCTCTAGCTAAATAAATAAATAATTGTTTTAAAAAAGAGAATATAATTATCAAGTTCAGGAATAAAAGAAAAAAAAATCACTTCTGATCCTACAGCTATTAATAGGATAATAAAGGAATACTATGACAACTGTTTGTTTATTCTACAATTTAGATATGATGGAAAAATCCCTGGAAAGATACAAATGACCAAAGTTCATTCAAGAGGAAATGGATAACATTAATAATCCTTTATCTATTACAGAAATTAAATGAATGATTAAAATCCTTTGAACTAACACAGACAGACATAAATGGGATAGCATGAGAATTTTTAAGCCTATGTGACTTCACTGGTGATATCTACCAAATATTTCTCTGAAAATGAAAGAAGTGAAATACTTGACAATTCATTTTAAAAAGTTAGTATTACCCGCGATAAAAGAAAAATTTCAGCCAAACTAAATTTAAATAAGTTTAATTGAGGAATGAATGATCCACGAATGTGGCAGCCCCCAGAATCACAGCAGACTCAGAGAGACTCCAGCGTTTTATAGACAAAAAAAGGGAAATGACATCCGAACTGAGGTAGAGAAACAACTGAACTTATTACAGGTTGGCATTTGCCTTATTTGAGCACAGTTCAAACAATTGGCTACATTTAATTGGCCAAAACTCAGCTACTGGCACAGATGTGGGCTATAGTTATTTTACACCTCCACTTGTTATAGTTCACAATATACAGAGAAAAAGTTAGGCTAAACTTAAATATGAGAGGAGGCAAATTTAGGCTAAATTTGATTAATACTAAGATATCAAAAGCAGATAAAATACAAGAAATACCCTACAGATCAACACACCTGTATTAGTCTTTTCTCACATGGCTATGAATAAGCACCTGAGACTGGGTAATTTATAAAGAAAAATATTGAATTGGCTCGCAGTTCCACATGGTTAGGGAGGCATCAGGAAACTTACAGTCATGGTAGAAGGTGCTTCTTCATACGGCAACAGGAGAGAGAATGAGAGCTGAGCGACAGGGGAAGCCCCTTATAAAACCATCACCCCCATGATTCAATTACCTCTCACTTGGTCCCTCCCATCTACAGTTCAAGATAAGATTTGGGTGTGGACACAGCCAAACCTTATCAATACATTATGAACATAAATGCACCAATCATTACCAAAAAATTAGCAAGTTTACTGCAACAATACATTAAAAAGATACTACATCATGAACAAGCTGTGTTTATGATAGGAATGCAAGATTGGTTCATCATTTGAAACTTAGTCAATATAATCCATTACATCAATAGGTAAAAAAGAAAGACCATATGATAATCTTAAGAAATGCAAAAAAGTAGTTGATAAAAATTAACATTCATCATGAAAAAACTCATAGTGGTCTCAGATTACAGAGGAACTTACTTTTCCTGATAAAGAGCATACACACAATAACTACACATCACACTCTGCTTAATGGTGAAAGGCTTAAATAATTAATTAAATAAAGAATTGTTATTAAATTATTGTTACTTGCAGACAACAATATAATGTATAATAGAACATACTAAGAAATTTTGAACTTATTAAAATTAGTATTTAAGTTTGGGAAAGTTGCAGAATACTCAATATTTTAAAATTTATTATATTTTTCTACTCTAGAATTAAACATTTGGAAATAAAAACTTTTTATAAATGCCATTTAAAATAGGATTTAAAGACATAGAATACTTAGGGATAGATTTAACAAAATATGTGCAAGATCTGTACACTAAAAAGTACAAATAGTAACTGAATGAAATTAAATAAATTGTAGAGAAATGATGAGAAATGCAGTGCTCTTGGGTTGGAAGACTCACTGTTCTCAAGATACCAATTCTCTCCAAATTGATCAACAGATTCAACACAATCCCAATCAAAATCACAGTATATTTTTGCAGAAATTGCAAGTTGATTATAAATTATTATGGCAATACAAAGGACTTATGATAGCCCAAATAATTGTGAACAAGTTGAATAAAGCTAAAAGACTCACACTACCTTACTTCAAGATTCACATTCAATCTATAGTACTGTTGGTATAAACACAGAATGATAGTTCAATGAAATAAAATAGAGAATTCATAAATAAGCCTACAAATACACAATAAATTGATTCTTTTGAAAAACGAAAAGATAATTCACTTTGGGAAAAAATAGCCTTTATTACTGGTGTTGGAACAATTAAATAACCATGTACCTAACAATAAATCTCAACCCTAACATTACAGTATATACAAAAATTATCTCTAAATGGATCATAGATCTAAATGTAAGATCTAAAACTATAAAATACCTAGGAGAAGATATAGGGAAAGTTCTTTGCAAACTTGGGTTAGGTAAAAAAATTTCTTAAATAGAACTCAATATGTGAGTCCAAAGAGAAAAATTTATAAATTTGGTTTAATTAAGACTTTTGGTTTTCTAAAGACACTATTAAGTAAGGGAAAATACAAGCCACACACAGGGAGAAAATATTGGAAGGCACATATTGTATAAAAGACTTGTATCTGGAATATGCAAACAATTCTTACAACTCAATAATAGGAAGGCAAACAATACTACCCCCTCACCAAAACAAGACAAAACAAAACAAGCAAAAACCTGGATAACTCGATAAATATTTGAACAAACACTTCACAAAAGATGATATACAAATAGCATTAAGCACATTAAAAATATTCAACATCATTAGGCATCAGAAAAATGCAAATTAAAATCACAATGAGATATCATCATAAACCTAGTAGAATATAGTGTTAATCAGAGTTCTTCAGAGAAAATAAACCAGTAAGATGGCTATATCTATTTATCTAGATATCTATCTATCTAGTTTTCTATGTATCTAAATGTATCTATCTATCTAGACATCTATCTACATAAAGAGATTAATTTTAAGGAATTGGCTCATGCAATTGTGGAGGCTTAGTGAGTCCAAACTCTGTTGCAGGAGCCAACAGACTGGAGATTCAGGAAAGTGTAGTTAAGTCCAATGGCAGTCTACTGGCAGACCACAAAGAGCTGATTTTACAGACCACGTTTGAAGGCAGTCCGCAGGTAGAATTCCTTCTTGCTCAGAGGAAGCGGGGTCAACATTTTGTTCTACTTATGTCTTTGACTAATTGAATCAGGCCCACTGGCATGATAGAGAACAACCTGCTTTACTCAAAGTCCACCAAATCAAATGCTGCTAGTATCATGCAAAAACACCCTCATAGAAACATCTAAAGTATTTGACCAAATATCTGGGCATCAGGGCCCAGCCAAGGTGATGCATAAAATTAGCCCTCACAAACACCAAAAATTAAAAAGGTTGATAATACCAAACATGAGTAAAAATGTGGAGCAATTCTGACTCTCATATATTGCTGATGAAAATGTAAAATAGTACCAGCACTTTGAAAGACATTTTAGCCATTACTTACAAGTTAAACACATATTGATCATATAACCCAGCTACCCTACTCCAAAAGATATGAAAACTCTTAGCCATACAAAGACTTGTATGCAAATATACATAACAGCTATTAATAGCCAAAAATGAGAAATAACTCAAATTTTTACCACCTGGTAAATGGATAAGCAATTCATGGTATGTTTACATAATAGAAACCCATTCAACAGTAAAAAGGAGCAAACTACGGATACGTGTAACACTGTGAATAAGCCTCTAAAGCATTATGCTATGAAAAAATGTCATCACAAAAGACTACATACTGTGTGAGTCCATTTATCTGACATTCTAAGAAAGACAAAAATCAAAGGAACAGGAGACATCACCAGTTGCCAAAGACTGAGACAGGAGAAGAGGATAGACTCCCTTTTGCATTTCATGTACTTTTATACAAGAGAATATTTTGGGGGGAAACATTTTCCACATCTTGATTATTATTATAGTTACACAACTGACAAAGAAAACAACTTCTCAAAACTCACCTGACTGTCCACTTTAAGAAAGTAAATTTTCTTAATGTAAATTGTACTTTGACAAATCTAATTCTTTAAAATAGACCAAGAAATGCATTAAATATCAAATTATTTAAGCAATTTAATGGTAATACATTTTTTCAAACTATGAAAGTAGAAATTATTGAGAAAAATGTTCAATAAATATTTGGTATTATAACATTATCTTTTTCTCTTGCTATTAAACTATCATTTGAAAGCAAATTAGCCTGTAAGTTGAAGCTGAAAGATTCTCTCTCTTGCTCTGTTACACACACATATGTAACACACACAAATGCATATAGGCAACATACACACACAGAGTCTCCTATACTTTTTGGAAGGCAAAATAAATGTCCTTGGGATCACCATAACAAAAACGACATAACAGGAAATGTGTGAGTAAAAACTGTCTTCTTCACCTGGTGTAGTGACTCACGCCTATAATCCCAACATTTGGGTGGCCAAGGAGAAAGATCACTTGAGCACTGAAGTTTGTGACCAGCTTGGGCAACAGAGGGAGACTGTCTCAAAAATAATAATAATAAATAAAAGTAATAAAGATTGCTTCTCCTCTTTCTTGTAGTGTGCTATAAGCACAGCAAGGCACTAGCTAGAAATAAAATTAAGGAAACCAATTTAAGAATCATGACTTTGGTAGGTAAAATCCACAGCAGTGTTAATACCAGTGACTATTAAAGGGTTGTTTTGGAGCAGAGGCAGAGGTGGAAGAAATGTGGTAGTTGCCATACAGTGGTGAAAATTACATGTTCAGGATCTCTCAAGAGGAAGCCCCTGGGGTCTTCCATAAATAGTTGATAAGATGTTTTCCCTTAGATGGCAGGTAGGTGTGAGCCAGGGAGATACATTTGACACTAACTCTAATGAGCGCACAAATATTCCAAATCCTGATGTTTTGATCTTTGATGTAATAAAAGCCGTTTCTACACTAAGCCTTCAAACAAACTGAAAGAAAAAGGATATGCAATGTTTATTAACGCATTTGAATATCAGAGCTGAATATGTATATTAAAGGCAGTAGATATTATTTGCATTTGAGAAATCAAATGATTTTTGTAACAGCCTGGATTTTTAGAGGTTCCAGTCCTGAGTCTTCTCCTGCTTCACTCTGTGATTGGACAGGGCACTTGGTTTTTCTACTTCTCATTTTCTCCACCAAATAAAATGAGTGGGTTTAACCAAATGAGAGACTGCAAAGTGACCAGATATAGTACCCAGGCATGTTTGTTTGGCATTTTATTTTGGCATATTTTTTGTTTTAAAAAATCAGATATGTTGACAACATTGAAAAGTCAGAAGATTTTATATAGCATATAGATCTAAAGCTGCTCAAAACACCTTGAAAAACTAATCTTTCATTTCAGCATGATACCAGATGCCTGGAAGAGATTTACAGTAGCCGTGTTTAGACAAGGAGTCGGTTTCTACTGGCCACAATCCTACTGCTACATGTCATCCACCTGGATCAATAGGTACCAGCATTCATGATGCCCAGACTAGATGCTATTAGGTTCCTTTCAACTTAGGACACCATGACTGCAATCTAAGTATACTGTATATTGCAAAATGACTGAGAACAGCTCCACAAAGGATACAATCTACGAATTGCTTATTCTACTATGTAGGAACAGCTCAGAGACCTTGCAGTTTTGGTTCCAGACCATGGCAAAAAAAGTGAATGCCACAATAAAGTGAGTCACATATCTTTTTGGATTCTGAATGCATATAAAAGTTATGTTTACAGTTTACTGTAGACTATTAAGTGTGTAATAACATAATGTCTAAAACAACAATGTACATACTTAAATAAAAATATTTTATTGCTAAAATGTGCTAATAATAATCTGAGCATTTAGCAAGTGGTAATCCTTCTGCTGGGGAAGGGTCTTGCCTTGATGCTGATGGTTACTGACAGTCAGAGATGGTTGCTGAAGGTTGGGGTGGCTGTGGTAATTTCTTAAAATAAGACAATAAAGTTTTCTTCATCAACTGACTTTTCCTCTGATGAAAGATTTCTCTATAGAATGCAATGCTGGTCTGACAGCATTTAATCCACAGTAGTAATTCTTTCCCCACATTGGAGTAAATCTTCTCAAGTCCTGCCACCATGTAATCAACTGAGTTTATGTAATATTCTAAATACTTTGCTGTCATTTCACCAGTGTTTAGAGTATCTACCCCAACAGTAGAGTCCACCTCAAAAAACCATTGTCTTTGCTCATCCATAAGAAACAACTCCTCATCTCTTCAAGTTTCATCATAAGAGAGCATCAATTCACATCAATTCAGTTACATATTCAGGCTTCACTTCTAATTCTAGTTCTCTCACTATTTTCACCACATCTGCAGTTACTTCCTCCACTGAAGTCTTAAACCCCTCAAATTCATCTGTGAGAGTTGGAATCAACTTCTTCCAAACTCCCATTAATGATATTTTGATCCCTTCCCAGGAATCCCAAACTTTCTTAATGGCATCTTGAGTTGTGAATTCTTTCCAGAAAGTTTTCCACTTAGATTGCCCAGATCCATCAGAGTAATCACTATCTATGGTCTCTATAGCTTAGGAAATGTCTTCCTTAGATAATAAGACCTGAAGTCCAAATTAATTCTTGATCTATGAAGTACAGAATGGATGTTGTTATAGCAGACATGAAAATAAGATTAATTTCATTGTGTATCTCTATTAGGGCTTCTGGGTGGCCAGGTTAATTGTCAATGAGCAGTAATATTTTGAAAGAAATCTTTTTTTCCCAAGAAGTAGGTCTCAACAGTGGGCTTAAAATATTCAGTAAACTATACTATAAATGAATGTGCTATCATCCAGGCTTGTTCCATTTATATAGCACAGGCAGAGTAGATTTAGTATAATTCTTAAAAATCCTAGGTTTTGAAAAATGGTGAGATTTGGCTTCCACTTAAAGGTACCAGCTGCATTAGACCCTAATAAGAAAATCAGCCTGTCTTTCAAAGCTTTAAAACCAGACGTTGACTTCTCTCTAGCTATGAAATTCCTAGATGGCAGCTGTTTTTAGTAGAAGATTATTTCATCTACATCAAAAGTTTGTTGTTTATTGTAGCCATCTTCATCAATTATCTTAGCTAGGTCTTCTACATAACTTGCTGCTGCTTCTACATAAGTTCTTGCTTCTTCACCTTGCACTTTTATGATATGGAGCAAGCTTGTTTCCTCAAATCTCATGAATCAACCTCTGCTAACTTCAAACTTTCTTTCTGCAGCTTCCTCACCTTTTTCAGCCTTCATTGAATTGAAGAGAATTAGGGTCTTGCTCTGGTTTAGACTTTGGCTTAAGGAAATGTTGAGGCTGGTTTGATCTGTCCATACCATTAAACTTTTTCCATATAAGCAATAAGGCTGTTTTGCTTTCTTAACATTCTTGTATTCACTGCAGTAGCTATTTCAATTTTCTTCAAGAACTTTTTCCATTGTGTTCTTAACTTAGCTACCTGTTTGACACAAAGGCTTAGCCTTCCACCTATCTCAGCTTCTGACACGCTTTCCTTACTAAGCCTAATCATTTTGATTGAAAGTGAGAGGTGTACAACTCTTTGTTTTACATGAACACTTAGAGTCCATTTTAGGGTTATTAACTGGCCTAATTTCAATACTGTTGTGTTTGAGGAAATAAGGAGGCCCCCACAAATGGAGAGAAATAGGAAAACGGTCAGTCACTGTAGCAATCAGAACATACACATTTATCAATTAGATTTGTCATCTAATATGGGTGTGGTTTGTGATGCTCCCAAACCACTACAATACTAACAGCAAAGATCACTGATTGCAGATCATCATAACAGATATAATAATGAGAAACTTTGAGATATTATGAGAATTACCAAGATACGAAGAGACAAGAAGGAAGCACATGCATTGAAAAAAATGGTGCTGATAGACTTGCTCAATACAGCATTGCCATAAACCAATTTGTGAAAAACACCATACCTTCAAAGTGCAATGAAATAAAGTATAATGCCTATTGTTGCCACAGCGTCCCAAATACCTTTCATCTGATCAGGAAGTAGCCTCCAAGGAAGCAATTTAGCAAGAAAAAGAAAATGCAAGAGACACCAAGGAAATGTGTCTGCTGCTCAGTAGCCAACAGCAAACTACAAATCCATGCTAAGACTTCCTAACCTGACCAACTGCTTTAGCAATTGACAATACTAAAGATTAGCATTTGTCCAGAAACATTAGGATCACGATTAAATTCAATGGAAAATATATTTTTGAGTACCAGCTCAAGACTAGACTCTAATACATAGCACAATTTATAGATGAATAAGATACGATTTCTGTCTTTATAGCCTGAGACACTTAAATGGAAGCTTAAAATGTATAATTTATATAATATAAATATATTTATTTTAAATCCTTAATAGTTACAAAATATTTTAACAAATGAGTTTAATAGACGTGGTACAGAGCTATAATAAGCAAAAGATGTCTCCTCAGAGCTTTTGCATGTGTCATTTCTCTGCCTGGATCAATTTCACCCAGTTTCCAAGTAATTCACTTTTTTTCCTCTCTCATACATTTGTTCAAATGTCTTTGCTGATTAGCTTTTCACATTGAAACTGCCCCAATCCCCAAGATTAGCATCTTGAATCTTCTCCCTGCTTTATTTTCTTTATAGCACTAATGAGCATTTTTCATTCTGTATATTTTACTTATTTGTTTTGATGACTTTCCATTTTTCCTACTGGAATGTAAGTTCCACGAAGGCAGGTTTTTCGTTTTTTGGTTTTCACTGTTTTGTTTACAATTATTTCCAGATCTCCTAGAATAGTGCCTGGCACACAGAAGTCACTAAGTAAATATTGGTTGAATTATTCAATGCATGAATTAATCAGTTATCCTCAGGAAAGGCAGAGCAAACTTTCTGAAAAGATGGTATCAATTAGGTTATAAAGAATGAATAAAAGTTCGCTTTGTTAAGGAACAAACTGGGAAGAGAGCATGTGCAAGAATGTGTGAAAGATCACTGCATACTCCAGGAGAGTATGCATTTAGGGTTATTACATGTTTATTACCATTTTCAGAAATAGTAAAATAGTGCAACTGTTACAAGTCAGAGCTCCAGAAACTGTCAGTACTCTTATAAGCCCTTATAGGCAATGTTTTATTTCACTTTTATACAGGTTGTTGGAATCTACTGCATTTTGCAGATGAGGAAATTAGAGTTCTTACAGGTTACATCTTGCCAAAGCCATATGGCTAGTAAGTAGAAAGATGACATTTTAGATTTGTTTGGTGGCTTCAAACCATGTTCTTTTCACAGGTAGAAAGCCCTACTGAACTTCTTCTTTGCTGATTCCATCATAAACTAATGAGAGGTACAGCTTAATAAAGTGCATGAATGCTTCTCATGGCTTTGAATCCTTCAGGAACATTTTAATAAGGCACATACATCTCAAAGAGACCGGATAACATACAAAATCTCCATTTGTTTGGTATAAAATGATATGCTGGCAAGTCAAATTAATGCTTCTTCTCTCATATTCAGTTTGTTTATCTGTTTTTCTAAAGACAACACATGAACTCTCTGATATGAAGCCGAAAGTTTCAGCTAAGCCTTCTTTCTGTTTTTAAGAATTCTTTATGCTATTTTAAAAGAAAAAGAGGAAGGGGAAGTTAGAGAGAAAGGAAAAGATAACTTCTCACTTCAGAATATACTAATCTTTTCTCACTAAGGACTGCTATTTGGCATTTGTTTAGCTGGTGCTGATTTGGAAACCAATTGAATATACAGTGTTTATTTCAAAGCATTACTTTCTGCTGCCACTCTGTGATTTTTTCTGGGGAATATTTGCATTTAGATTCTATCTGCATAAAGTAAGAGATATGATCATAAACAATTTGAAGACAGTGAGAAAAAATAGTTAAAGGAAAGTACAAGAAAATTCAGTCACAAAAGGAAGAAGTGAGGAGATAAAATGAGAAAAGTGGATTCATTGACTTAGCTTCACATAAAATAATGAAAAATCAAAAGAGTAAGGACAAGTCAAAGAAAAATCAAAGGCAATGAGGGTGCTACTTTTGTATATTAAAACACAATTAATATTCATCATA
Organism: Plecturocebus donacophilus; assembly: GCA_004027715.1. Classification (NCBI taxonomy): domain Eukaryota; kingdom Metazoa; phylum Chordata; class Mammalia; order Primates; family Pitheciidae; genus Plecturocebus; species Plecturocebus donacophilus. The sequence continues at coordinate 61,052 of PVKP010002218.1, forward strand.
CTCTTTAAAGGGGAAGTGGAAAATTGAGGAGGACAGGAAAGCAAAGGAAAGGAGTGAATAAACCTTTCAAGATAATAAGGAGAAAAACAGAGCAATGGAGATAGCTGGGAAGATTGTATGGCTAAGGTTGAAGTATAAGCAGTCCAACCAAGCGCTATTTTTATAATGTCGGAAAGCACTGGCAGAAAAACAGCAATCCATTCATTTATTCATTCTTTCATTCAGCCTGTGTTTGGGGAGTACCCACTGTTTACCAGGCCTTTCTGGGATCTGGGGAATACGAAGATGAATAGGCCATCTTTCAAGAAAATTAGAATTGGACACTCTGGTTGTGATTTAGTCCTTTGAGTGGAAGTAAGGGATGCAGAAGTCATTTCACATGACTGAAAAAATTACTTAAATGTGTATATACTTTAAATGTGATTAAATATGATTAAAATGACACCTTTTGACCTATACTTGTCATTCTGAGACCTGTGTATGTCACAAGTTCCAACAACGAAAGAAAGAAGGGGCACAGGACAAGGAAAAATGCTGAAAAGGAAACTTTGTAACTTCTAAAGATTTTTTAATAGTAAGAACATAGGAATCACTCAAGTCATATTTTAACAGAATAAATGAGTTGCATGCTTTCTGGGAATCATTCATAGAACCAGAGGAGATTGGATGAATGCAAGCATGCGTGTTGGGGAAGAATGTATTTTAACATGCACAATGGCTGATTACACTGATGTTAGTGAAGATCTGAATTAAGTCCAAGGAAATTAACAAAAGAATGAGTCAAAGAGGGAGTGCTGAGTGTTAAACATGTGCTCAGTAGAGCAAGCTCTAACTGGAGAGAATGAGGTCTGTGTCAAAGCCAAAAATGTTTTCTGGAACAGCTTCCTAATGCTCCCTGCATCTTCAGTCTTTGATATTACATGCATCTTCCTTACTAATGTACGATTACTCTGCCTGGGCCACAGATCCGGACTGCCCACAGCAGTCTCCTACTTGATTATTCTCAATGAATTGTACATTTAAGATCATCCAACATCTGTCCCTACCCTTTCTTTCCAACTTTCTCATTTTATCCCTTGACAAACTGATAATTTCCTAATCCTAGGGAGCACTTTACAGTTTTCTGTTGCCAAGCTTATGTGTCTTCTGTTCTCCCTCCTTCTCATCACTTCATGCTCAAATCTGATCCATCAAGACCCGGTTCAAATGTTCCTTTTTCCATGAAATCTTTTTTGATGTCCCCAGATGGAAATAACCACTTCTATCTCTGAATTCCTATAGCACATTCTGTGTTCTTTGGCCATGACATTTACTCTGCTTAGGTTAAAGCAATTTATGCTTTGCTCCCTTTCCAGATTATAATCTCTTTAAAGGAATCATCTGTTTCTGAGTAAGATTTATGATGCCTAAATGGTGCAGAATCCAACATGTCTATAAATGACTAAATTATAATTGGAAAGATGACATAGATGGGACTAAATGAAGACAGTATGATAGCATCAGAAATAGGGGAAAACAGCAGTTGGTAGAGGGTGTGACAATAATTAGGAGATTATTAGTAAACTGCAAAACCAGTCCTGAAATACCCCAAAATGCTATAGTATTGATCAATACTAGGAAATATCTTAAATAAACTGCCACCATCAAATGTAGAACACAAATTCCATGTAATTAATCCATTTATTAAATAACATGCAATTCAAAAGTTACATTTTTTTAATTACTGTATGTTTGGAGAGATACATTTGCTGAGGTTATCATATGTGTTTATCCATTTGACATACATCAATAAAACTTTTGTATAAAAGAAATAGTACATCTGCTCCTAATTTCTCATGTTTGCTTCCTCTTCTTATGTCTTTACTTTCATAACTGTATTTGGAATATTTATAAATAATTCCATCTTTTAAGCCTGACAGCATTAATTTTATTAGACTAGAGAGCCTCCCCATGTATCTCTGATACATTCCAGAGTCTTGAGGTGATTAGCCCAGCAGGTGTCTGAAGAAGTATTCCTGAAACACGTTTTTCAGGGTGCTCAGAACCCCTCACTGCTGGAGTATCATCTTAGTCCCTGCACAACTATAACCCAAACTTTCAAGGCTTGTATATAACTTTTTGTCCTGTATGCAGTAAATGTATGCAATGAATTGAATTTCTTAAGCAGATACTACAAAGCTGTAGCAGCAAATACTTTACTAAAATGCTAAACATCATTCAACTAGATAAGTTTATCCCCTTTAGAATAGTTACCACGACAGTATGTGTATTCATTCTAGTATTGGAACCGTTGCTCACAACCTCTCTACATTCAGTCCTTAGGGGTATTAGTTTGGGAATCTTCTCTTTTTCCTTGGCCCTATGTTTCCATGAGGTAACTTTAACTAGAGGATAAATTTGGATTGCCTATTCCACTTCAGTATCTCTTAGGGAGGAAGAATGAGTTCCCTGTTTGTTAGGTACCCTTAATTGGTTCACATTTCTCATTTGACTGCAATGAATTTAATAAAAACCAGGAAACTCTAGGGACTGTCATCCTATTCTTCTCTCTTCTTCCTGGATTACTGCAGAGCAGCTACCCTGTACTGTCCAGGATGTGGACACAGATCTGATCAGCATGAATAAGGGACCTTCCCCTCCCTAAGAAGTCTACTGGCATCTCAGCAGTCAGTGATGTGGTGGGTCATTTGGTTTCATTCTAGGGCTGTTAGATTAGCAAACTTGCTAATTCTCATAGAACTCTGTTGTTATTAGGACTGTAAATGTAATAAGTTGTTCTAGAAATATCTAACTCCAACATCCTTTTCTAAGTTGGTTCTAAATTCAAGAAGGGGCCAGGTGTGGTGGCTCACACCTGTAATCCCAGCACTTAGGGGGGCCTAGAAGGACAGATCACTTGAGGTCAGGTGTTCAAGACCAGACTGGTCAACATGGTGAAACTCTGTCTCTACTAAAAATACAAAAATTAGCCAGGCATGGTGGTGTGCACCTGTAATCCCAGCGACTCAGAAGGCTGAGGCAGGAGAATCGCTTGAACCCAGAGGTGGAGACTGCAGTCAGCCAAGCTCATGCCACTGCACTCCAGCCTGGGTGACAGAACAAGACTCCGTCTCAAAAAGTAAACAAATAAATAAATAAATTCAGCAAGGGAAGATACAATGTTGTGTATTAACACCCTGAAATTTCAACAGTATTATTTAGATCATTTTTATTTTTTAAAACTGTACCTTCTTTGAGAGTACTTTTACATTTTGATATAGCCAAAGATATTTAGTAATTCCTTGGGTAGTATGAGAATGGTGGGTGGGTTGGCTGGTGATAAAATTGAATGATGCAGTTTATGACTACAAACTAGTGAGACTATAGTTTTGTTCGATTCCTTACACTGACACTGAATGCAAATTTTTATAAAGAGTTTTGAGTCATAGTAGCATAATTAGCATAGCATCACCTTCACAACCTCCCAAGGTGATGACTTGGAATGATAGCACACATTTGGATGCACAATTCCAATGCTCTTATTACAATATTAATCACAGTACTTCATAATTACACTTGGAACTTAAGAAAAATTGTTGCTAGATGCTTCAAGCTGGGTTACTGGGCTTGACATCCTTCAGCTATGATTTGGCCTCTTGTGAAATTATTTTTACAATACTGTGCTTTGGCACTTTGGCCCCAGGTTTAGTTGAGAAACACTACAAGAAAAGCTTTATCCCTACTTGCCAAACTCTATTTGTGGCAGCCATAGCAGCAACAGTATGTTCCATGACATTATACCATGTTCCCGTTTTGAGGGTCCACAAATGAACTCTAGATGAATTTATTACAATAGAGAAAAAATAATTCCTATGTAAGCCAATTTTCTTTATTTTTTTTCCTGTCATATTATATGTTTTTACATCAAAAGGCATTAAACCCCATTTTAAGCAAATGGAATAGAAATAAATAAATGCAAAGAGGTGAGGGAAAACTGCATTTATCTAAAGTGCTCTTATGAATATTATTGAATGTGCTTGGAAGAAAACCAGTTATAAGTCTCTTGGTGCAGGGGAAAGATCTAAAAGACAAGCTCAAATAAAAACAAGAACAACAACTTTTTTTTTGAGCTCTGAAGATGGCAATAATGGTATACGCAAGGTAAGAGGATAGATACAAGACCCTAACTACCTGAGTTAAAATTCCGTCTCTGCCATCTATGGATTTTGTGACTCTCCGGTCCTCAGTTTCATCCTATGTAACATGAGGATGAAAAATAAAATTGCAAAATACTTACCTCATAGTATCATTGCTAGAATTATCATTAAATGCTCGCTTTGTTCCAGTTTTTGTTCTAAGGTTTTAAATGCACTATCTTACTGAGATGTCATTTCAATCCTATCAGGTAAGGAATACATGTCCATTTCACAGACAAGGAAGGCAAGGAATGAGAATGTATTTGCAGGAGGTCACATAAACAGCAATTGGTAGTTAATAAAAAGAAAAAAGTGATTATTAAATTGCATTAAAAAAATAACAGGGCCAGTTAGCTCTAGGACTTTGTTTTTTGAGTTGGGGTATCTATTTTTGAAATGAGGCGAGTTGCCCAGAGCAGTAATTGAGACACTGAGCACTATGGAGAAGTCCTGAGAAGACATGTGTGTGAGGTAAACATGAGAGACTAGAATTGTCAGATGACGCAGCACTAAAGATGGCTTGTTCTGATTGTGCAGTGTAAGCTTTCTCTTCCTATGACCTCTTCAGTAAATGTGCAGAATACTGAATAAAGATCTCAACTGTCATTCCCCTTATAGCATACTTACATACCCACACCATGTTCATGGCCTCATGGTAGGATTGCATATACAGTTGGCCCTTGAATGACATGTGTTTGAACTGCACAAGTCTACTTATAAATGGATTTTTTTTTCAGTGAAAGTCATATCTATTATGCCTGCCTCTCTGCCTGCCTTTCTGCCACCTCTACTTCTTTTGCCTCTGCCACCCCCGAGACAGCAAGATCAACTCCTTCTCTACCTTCTTCTCCTCAGCCTACTCAATGTGAGGTTGATGAGAATAAAGACCTTTATGATGATCCACTTCCACTTAATAAATAATAAATATATTTTCTCCTCCTTGTGATTTTCTTAAACCCGTTTTCTATTCCCTATCTTACTTTATTGTAAGAATACAGTATAGAATGCATATTATATATAAAATACATGTTAATTGACTATTTATGCTAATGGTAAGGCTTCCTGTCAACAGTATGCTATTAATACTTAAATTTTGGAGGAGATAAAGGTGTATTTTTTTTGTTGTTGTGCAAGGGATGGTGCCCCTAATACCTGTGTTGTTCAAGGGTCAACTATGTATCTGGACCAGTAACTTCTGAATAGTTCACATTGTTTAGATCAACAAGATGTTATTACATGTGATGTGAGCGAAAGCTTCATATGCGTGTGTAGTTGGCCTTACTGTCTGGTGCTATTGTCATCACCGTGGAGAGAACATATCCCAGCTCCTCCAGCCTGCAATTCAGAACGAGATGTGTATTAGACATGGTACTGGATCCAAGCCCTCTAAGTTCACAGTCTGAAGCAGAACTTCCCAGCTGACCCTCAGATGTATGAATAAATGAGTATCATATCCTTTAAATAAATACATAAATATAAATAAAATAATACATCAAAATAAAATTTTAAAATAAATAAAAATTTAGAAAATGTAAATAAAATTGACCAATTTAATTAAATATGCTTTAAATAAAAATACTTATATTTGTAAATGCAATGACTTTTGGCACCAAGTACCTGTAGTTAAGACAGACTTCACAGGTGAAGGCAGAGTCCTCTTTAAAATAGCCTTCACTTCAGATACCAGCCACAAGGTTAGGAGTCCGCAGACCACCCTCACTTCTGACCAACTGGCTACAAATCCGGGGGTTCCCACTACCTCTCAGATTCATTAATTTGGTAAAATGACTCATAAAACTCAACAAAGCACTGTACTTATGATTGTTGTTTTCTTATAGTGAATGAATACAAATCGGAACTAGCCAAATGTATTAACACAGAGTAAAATCTGAGGGGCTAACAAATATGGGAGCCCCATTGTATTAGAGCTTCCCAATACAAATCAGAAGTAGACAAATGTAATGACAAAGAGCAAGGTCTGAGGGGCTTCACAAATATGGAATCACCTGACTCTCTCTTGGAATCAGGAGTTATCCTTCTGGAACATTGTTATGTGACAATGCTCAGAATATTGTCAACCAGGGACGTTCACTTAAGCTTCTGTGTTCACATAAGCATGATTGATAGAATCATCATGCATGTCACTCAATCTACAGTCAACTTCCTCTCCCAAGAAGTCAAGATATTATCATATAGCTCAAAACTCAACCATCCAATCATATGGTTGATCTTTCTGGCATGGCCAATCCCCATTCTGAGTGAACTCTCAGGGCCCATCATGACACTCCTATAGCTCAGGAAATCCCCAGGACTTAGAGGCTACCTCCCAGGAACTGGGGACAAGGCCAGCGAAATTCTCCATTACAGAGTAAGCCACTGAATCTTTGGTATGATTTGTTATGCTGCATTTTTGTAGCAATAATTGATTTCTACCAAACGTCCATTACAAAAATATCACCACATGCCATGCTAGTTTGAGTTTCTTATGAAAAATATCAATGGAGATGAGGAAATAGATGACAAGATGATCACATATTTGGGTCTCATATTTAAATAGATGAATACCCACAACCACTTTAAAATATGTTGAGCTTGAGCTCTCATTCTAGAGAAAAGTATTGAAAGAATGGCTTTTGTGTTCTATAATCTGTTATATTTTATCTGTCTCCTTTGATTTGATGTAAGCTTTGAGAATTCTCTGGGCTAAGGGTGAAAATTGTACTCTTGATAAAAACTTTTTCTCATTATGGGATAGTTATCATTACTTATCATGACTTTAAATTAATGTTAAAGAGGAAATAATTTATTCTGAATTCAAGTAGGGTAGTTATGTAATTAGTACTAACATTAGTATTAATTGGTTAGTATTAGTACTAACGTTAGTACTAACTGATTAGTGCTGACATTGAATGTTAGTACTAATTGGCTAGTTATCTAGCTAATTAGAGTTATCTAATTAGTATGAACTTTCAGTGGTCTAGAGTATGCTTTACCTGAGGGTTTTGAAGACTCACCCTTAAAGTGTCACTAGTGAGTCTTCTTTCCTTAATGCATCTAGAGACATAATTAAACCTAGTTTCATTTTAATTTTCACAGATATAGTATAGTGGCACACACACACACACACACACACAACTATATAAGGTTTCTAGCCTACGTGTCAAGAAATTCATCACAGAGGCTCTGTTCTTCACCTGCTGTGTGACTTTGAGCAGGTCACTTTTCTTCACTAGACTCCAAATTTTCCATCTGTGAAATAAGAAAGACCAACAGATCTCTGAGCTTCTTAACAGCTCAGGCAATTCCATTTCCCTCTGGGACTTACCAATGTGACCTTGGGTGCATCATTTAACATCTTCAAACCTGACTTTCTTTATATCTCCTCCTGCACACTCCCTCATCCCAGTTAATGGCAAATGCACCCTTAGAGTCATCCTTGACTCCTACTTCTCATATCCCACATCCAATCCATCAGTTAATCCTGTGGGTGGAAACTTCAAAATATACTCAGAATCCAACCACTTCTCATCATTGCTATATCATATTCAAAGCTACTATTGTCTCTGGTCTGAAATATTACAATATAAAAAAAATCATGAGAGTTTTATATGCACTTTTGCACTAATCTTTAAAATCATCTTTTTTTGCACTAGGTTTTTTTTGCAAAAAGTCTTTAGTGTATTTTATAAGACCACATCTAAATTTGGACTAGCCATATCTTAATTGCTCAATAGCCACATGTGATTAATGGCTACTGTATTGTGCAGGATGGGTCTAAAGTTAAAATATATTCTACTGCTTAATTAATGTCCTTATTTTAATTTTTCAAACAGAACTCAGTTTCAGTTTCACGTTCTAGAGAGTTATCACCACCAGCAATAACACCCCTTTGCTCCTGCCTCTGCCAGTTTTGTCTCACTTTGTATCTCTCTCCTTGGAACTTATCTGCTATTCTTCTCCAAATAGATTCTTGCAAAAGTGCTCATGACTAATAGTGACTTGATATATCCCTTATTTATTCAGCAATCCTTTATTTAGCCTCTGCTACCAGCCATAAAGTGTTATTTTCTCCAGACAACTGATTACATAGAGAAGAACCCTGGGGATACTCAACTGTTACCCAACAGGATGAATGGATCTCTAATGATAAGATTCACTATGGGTGAACTGTTAAGAGTCAGGGTAATAAAAAGGAGAAACATTTAAGTCATAGGTAGATTTTTTTCTTGTTCTTTATTATCATAAAAATAGCTGCTTTCTCTACATAGGCATGAAAGGAGTTGAGACAGATGTTCCTTTTCTTTTCTCATTTATTTATTAGTTTAGTAATCTATAGGTCACCATTTATCAAGCAGTATGCATTGCAGTGCTTACAGATACACAGAAGTCAAGAATTGAGGTTTAGGAACCTCCACCTAGATTTCAGAGGATATATGGAAACACCTGGGTGTCCAGGCAAAAGTTTGCTGCAGAGGCAGAACTCTCAAGGTGAACTCTGTTATGACAGTGCAGAAGGGAGCTGTGGGGTCGGAGCCCCCATACAGAATCCCACTGGGGCACTGCCTAGTGGAGCTGTGAGAAGAGGGCCACCTTTCTTCAGACCCCAGAGTGGCAGATCCATCAGCAGCTTGCATTGTGCACTCAGAAAAGCCACAGACACTAAACATCAGCCTGTGAAAGCAGCCAGGAGGGGAGCTGTACCCTGCAAAGCCACAGGGAAGAGCTGCTAAGGCCATGGGAGCCCACTTCTTGCATCAGTGTGACCTGGATGTGAGAGATGGAGTCAAAGGAGATCATTTTGGAAATTTAATGTTTAACGACTGTCCTGCTGTATTTCAGACTTGCATGGGACCTGTAACCCCTTCATTTTGGCCAGTTTCTCCTATTTAGAACAGGTGTATTTACCCAATGCTTGCACCCCCATTGAATCTAGGAAGTAACTAACTTGATTTGATTTTACAGGCTCATGAGAAGAAGGGATTTGCCTTGTCTCAGATGAGACTTTGGACTAGGACTTTTGAGTTAATACTAGATTAAGTTAAGACTTTTGTGAACTGTTGGAAGGGCATGATTGTGTTCTAAAATGTGAGGACGTGAGATTTGAGAAGAGCCAGAGGCAGAATGATATGGTCTGGCTCAGTGCCCCACCCAAATCTCATTTTCAGTTGTAGTTCCCATAATCACCATGTGTCATGGGAGGAACCCAGTGGGAGATCCTGCAGCTGTTACCCCCATGCTGCTGTTTCTGTGTTAGTGAGTGAGTTCTCACAGGGTCTGATGGTTTTATAAGGGTCTTTTCCACCATCTGCTTAGCACTTCTCCTTCCTGCTACAATCTGAGAAGGACATGATTATAAGTTTCCTGAGGCCTCCCCAGCCATGCCACACTGTGAGTCAATTAAACCTCTTTCCTTTATAAATTACTCAGTCTAGGGTCTGTCTTAATTAGCAGCATGAGAGTGGACTAATTCAATTGCATTCTTAAGGCCTAGAGCTACAGAAAGGAAACACAGGCCAGGTATTCACAGGTAGAAACAATTTTTTGAGGTCAGAGGCCCTTCTGCCTTATGCCAAATCTTCAATGGCCCAATATGCAAGAAAACTGTGATACTTCATATTTTCACAAAGTGATTCTTCAGAAGAGATCAGGAAAAGTTGATGCAGAGGTTTTACTGAACCAGAATGATTTTTCACCTTTGTTTTAAACTTTTCAGCCAGAGTCACTTGCCAATAGCTTCAGGAAAATATAAGATGAATGCCCATCTGTTCAGAAACCTACAGAATCATCTGTTTTCATGAAGATAGGACGCTTGTCAGCATGTCATCTTGCATCCTATAATTCACCCTCTTCATCCTCCAGATGATTTAGGTAGTATTTCAATTGGTGACCCTCAAATCCCATTAATGAGTTTGATATTCCTTCCTGCTAGCTCTTCATTTGTCTGAGAGGTGGTGAGGATAAGTGAAATGTTACCTGACATCTCTGTTCCATAGCAAGAGGAGATAATTGAGACTTCAGAGCAAAACCATGGCCTTGCTTTGAAAGGGGAGCAAGCTTCCACAACATGTGTGCAATTCAGAGTTACGAATATTCAACAAAGTCACTAAAGGCCTTTATTTTTGATGATCATCGTGGAGATAATAAAAAGAGCTCTGAGTTAGCAAGTGGAATGAGAAGTAGACAGAGACTAGCCTGGGTATCTCAGTTAGCAATTAGTAACACGGTGTTTCAGTTCACAGTCACTGCGGAGCCCTTTGTTAAGCTCTGGAAGATGCTATGTAAAACAAATTTATTAAGCTCCAAGATATAATTTGTCCTTCCACACTACTGCCTTCCAAACAGTACAGCTAACCCCAGAAAAATGAAAATGCTAGGAATACAGAAGATTACATTTATATCACAGTACTAAAACAACCAGGAACTGGACTATCCAGGCTTAACCATTGTTCTACTATTGGATGAGTCATGGGGAAGGCATTGATTCAGATCAGAACTGTAGTTCTAATGTATTCTATGTTTTAACTAAATATGTTGTTTATAATATCCTCTAAGAATATGTTTCTTATTTCACCCACAGAGGCTAACCAAAAAAAAAAAAAAAAAACCTTAACAACTAAAAATTGTAGAGAGTCCTCTAGAGTTGGCAAAACATTGTGTCCTATATCCTACTTAATCCTTTCAACAACCTGTGAGGTTAATGTTATCATTTCACATTAAAGGCATGGAGACAAAATAAAGTGAAACTAAGATATGAAGAGGTTGAACAACTTGAATAAGGCTATACAATATGTTGGTAAAGTCAGGCTCAAATCCTTTTTTCAGGTAGGTATATCCACAGACTCTTGGGGTTTCAATATAAGTATTGGTCTTCTGGTAATACGCTCAGTTCAAGTGGTGTAATCTTGTTCATGCCTGTACACAGCTACTAAATAAAAGTGATGTTTCTGCCTTCTTGTTTCCCATAGGAATCTCCTTATGTGTTTGTAATACAGTTTGCTGTGTGAATATCTATTTTAACCATTGGATTGTTAGCTCCTTGAAGTCAGAGACTATGGCTTATTCATTTTTACATTCCTCCCTTTTCTCAGAGCCTAGCACAATGCTTATCCATAAAATAGACCTTCAAATATTTGTTGAATTACATTGAATTAGTTGCTGTAGTATAGTTTATAATGACCTGAGGCATGTTGCCAAATAATGCTCGCTTGAATTTCTTCCAAGACCAAAAAGGAGGTATTTAATTGTGCCCTTCAGATGGGAGAAGATGCTGTATTCTATTTTGAAAAAAAAGAACTTTAAAACTGATTTAAGAACCATAATTATGCCGAACTATGGAGACCCTTAGCGGTGGTAGCACTTTCTGCATTATAAACTTAAGTATCTGAAAACATTTTAGAGAGGGAGAGCTGGAGAGACTTTTGCAGCAGCAAGCAAAATGCAGCAGTTTTACAGGATAAATCCTCTCTGCTTTTGTCTAGGAAGATCCCATCATCTACCCATCTCCTCTGGCACAATAGATTACACTGATCTGCTGATGGCAGAAGAGCCATCAACATCTATCAAGAGACTTGAGAAGAAGTCCTGGTAAATGGAAATAGTCTTCTCTTGGCTTCACACACATTCTATGAGAAAGCTATGTAAAAATTGGGGATGAGTACCCTGAAGGTAAGAAAACTCAAAGAAGATATTCAGATGGCTTTTGACAAGGCATAGGTAGGCCTGCTACACACAGCATACTATCCTGTGCCATGACCATGATTAATGGTAGCTCTCAGACCTAAAAGAGCAATAGTTAGCACATCATGTACTCAGATACTCCTGTAATTTTGTTCTCATTCTACCTAACATCTTCTTAAAGATTCAGTTCGTATATAACACCTTCTCTGTGAAAGGTTCCTGATTCCCCACACAGTATTAAATGTCTTCATGGTAGTTTGCACAGACTGCTCATTTTGCACTTACCATACTCTTACTTAGTTTTTCTGTCTACGCCTTCACTACACTGTGAGCCTAGTATGGGACGTAAAGGACATGGTTATTTTATCTTCGTGTGTATTGTACTTAGTACAGTGTTGAGCATGTACTAGCTGCTTAGTGAAGGTTAAAGGAAAGAATAGAAAGAGAAAGATAAAAAAGTGAGGAAAAAGGGAAAGAGAGGGGATTCATTAGGAAGGGAATTGTGCACTGGAGCTATAATGTAACACATAATTGAGCTATAACACTTGTGTTTCTGAGTAAAGGGAGAGAATCCAGTAGTGCTGCATAGAGAATAGCATGGTTCCGTCACCTGGCCAGCAACCAGAGGTAAATAATTCTACTATGGCAAACAATTTTGCATTGCCCTATTTCAATGCCTCTAAATTCAGATAAAATGGTGTTTCTACTGATAGGTTCCAGCTGTCCACAGAGAACATGACATCAGTGCACTCCGGTTAAAGAGGCAAAGAGCTGCAGCATCCAGCAGACCCAGGAGTCAACCATCTATGTCTAGGAGTTTCGGGGATTCATACCAAGAGAACTGAAATATGAAATAGTGCCTCATAGTAGAAAGCAGAAAACACGAGTGGCTTGGAATGCCCACAAATGACTGCAGAACATACTAGAACAAAAGAGAGGCAGTATTGTTGCTTATACTAGTTAAAAATTGTCACCAATTTGCTAGTGAAGTAAAAGCAGAGTTTGATATCAGAATTGTTAAACCCCTTATGTGACTCATTTTGAGTATGTGAAATAAACTGTATACACTTCCCACCATAGAGAACAATTCTGGAGGTTGAAATCTGAAGTCAAAGAAATCCAAAATTCTAAGGGTCATTCTTGGTGTTTCTTAACCTGTAGATGCATCATAGCAGTCACGTGGCCACTTGTCTACGTGTGTCTTCATATGGACTTGCCTCTGTGTGCCTCTGTCTCTGTATCCAGATTTCCCTTTCTTATAAAAATACCAGTCATATTAGATTAGGACTCACCCTAATGATCTCTTTTTAACTTGATTACCTCTATAAAGCCCCTATTTCCAAATAAGATCACATTTTCTTTTTCTTTTTTTCCCTTTAGTAGCCCAGGTTTCTTTATTTATTTATTTTTTATTATAATTTAAGTTCTGGGGTACATGGGCAGATCATGCAGATTTGTTACATAGGTATACATGTGCCATGGTGGTGGTCTGCAGCTCCATCACCCCGTCATCTACATTAGGTATTTCTCCTAATGCTATCCCTCCCCAATCTCCAATCCCCTGCTATTCCTCCCCTAGCCTCCCACCCCACCCCATCATATTTTGAAGTACTGGGAGTGATTACTTGAGCATATCTTTTTGGGGCAAAATAATTCAACCCATATCAGAAACCTATTAAAAATTTAAACCTCCACGAAAAAATACATTTCCAAACATATGATGGCTTTTGAATCACATTTATAAGAAAAAAATCAAAGCATATAATATTTAAATGATTTTATTTCAGATCAAAGGTTTAAATTGGAATTCTTAGGTAAATAATTGATTTTGTAAAATTAAGCCTATGAAGAAAGCAAATTCTATGCCACTGCAACTCCAAACATATTCCTCTTCTCTGTTCTCATAGCTCCTTGCACATACCACTCTTAAGGTATTTATCATTTTGCTGTCAGTATCTTAACACATATATGCCTCCCTCTCTAAACTGTGGAGACTTAGGGGCAGAAACTGCTTTATTTTTTCTTGATGAATAGAAAGCACTAGACAGTGCTTAGCAGAATACCTGGCACATAGTGGTCACTTAATAAATTTTTGTTGAATGAAGAAATGAATAAACAAGAAGTAAGGACAATACAGTGTTCATAAAATAAACGCTTTGAAACTCAAGAAGCCTTACTCTAGTCTGCAGGCTGTTATTAACAAGTGGTAAGACCTTAGCAAATCGCTTCACCTCTTTGTGTCTGGTTTTGTCATCTGTACAATGGCAGCATTGAACTAAATGACCCCTAAGTTCCCTGTAGGGTGGATTCCTGCATAGAGGATTCTCAGTGATTTTCACACCAGTTGAAATAGATGGTAGTGAATGAATAGCAGATCTTGCCACAGCATTTTTATTAACGCTTGCAAATGACTAATGTAGGCAGGGAAATATGGTAAAACTCTAAAGACTCAGACCCTTGCTAGTTGATTACAACTATCTTGCTCTTCGGTCTCACTCACGTATCCCCCTTGAAGCTCTTGACTGGCATTGAGATCTCTCATCTCTTAAGTAAGTTCACTTTGTACACATTCTTTTTTTGCCCTTTGCCTGGAAATTCCATGATCTATTTCTGATATCCTTTTGGACAGTTAGTTCTTGCAGAGGTGCGGAGAACTCTCTGCAAGTTACAGGTCACGATCCTCATTGCTCTTTTCAAATAGAACAGAATACCTGTTTGCCTTTATGTGGACATTCTGACAGTGCCTTCTCTCCCTTTTAAAACAGATCATGATTCAACAATGTAGTATGTCAGTCAAATCTGATGTTTTAAGCAAGATTTATAAATATCTGTGATGATGGAAGGATTTTCTAAAAGAAAATCTATCTCTGTGTTCAAGCTTACTCCAGCTGGGTCTGTATTCACTTCTGTTTAGTATTTTTTCTCTTATTCTTATTCTCATCATTTACTGAAAATCAACCTATTCTAAGACTAGAGATGGAAAGTAAAAAAGAAAACAGGATTTCTTTTTCACAATTGCATGTAACACAGAAATAAATGGCAGTGGTATACATTTTCCCAGTGCCTCAGTTTCCTATTGGCAAAATGAGTTCAATGGTATTAACCACCTACCTCAAAGACTTATTGGGAGGATCGATTAGGTAATTACCAACCCCTTTGATTTCGTCCAATATACATTAAGAGTCAACTAAAGATTTATAAGTCTATCTCTAGGTATGTTTCAGAGCCCTGGTCTGTCTTCACTTACAGTCATAGAACTGTATTCAGTGGGAAGTTTTACTGATTTTCATCAAAACTAAAACAATTAGCTTAATGAAAGCCTAAATTATAACCATATATGGGCATAAGGGGATACCATAAGTTGGTCATGAAAAGAGATCAATCTCTACACTCTCAAACCCCAGGACTAAGAGAAATTTAAACTACGTTTTTGGAGGGCTGTGGGGGATGGAGTCTCTATTGCCCAGACTGAAGTTGCTCAGGCTGAAGTGCAGTGGGATGATCTGGGCTCACTACAATCTTCACCTCCTGGGCTCAAGCGATTCTTCTGCCTCAGCCTCCCTAGTAGTTGGGATTACAGGTGCCCCTTCACTGCACTCAGCTAATTTTTGTGTTTTTAGTAGTAGAGATGGGGTTTCACCTTTTTGGTCAGGTTGATCTTGAACTCCTCACCTCAGGTGATCCACCAACCCCGGCTTCCCAAAGTTCTGGGATTCAAACAAGCTTTTAAAATCAGGCTACTGACTGCAATAATTCAAAACATATGGAAGGTTATAAAACTGACTTAGAAAACAATTTTGACATATCCTAAATTTTTGATATCAGGAAAAAGTATATTGATACTCCTTCCTTCTCAGGAATTATACCAACTCTCAGTAAAAAGAATATTTTGAAGACTAATGAGTATTTCCCTTTCCTTTGTGTATAGGAGGTCTATATGAATATAAAGGAATGTTGGAATTCTTGGTTTATTTTTTCCAGGAAAACACATGATTCATTTAGTTTTGCGCCACAGAGAATAGAAATGTTGGCTTTGGGCAGCAGGGCAATGGAGGGAATGAAAGAGAAGGACTTGGTACCATTTGACTAGGTATGAGATACAATCAAGTTCCTTAATCTTTCTTAGTTTTCAGTTTACCCATCTGTGAAAAAAAACTATAATCCCTACTCAGCTACTGCAAAGGATTTAGCTTTTCTGGTCCTGATTTTCTTAGCTTCACGTTCTTCTGTGGTATCTGTGGTAGTTTTTTCTACATGTCTCTTCTTCAACATTTTCCACCTAATTTTGACAATCTGGAATCATGAGAGGGCTCCCCGTGCAGCCATGGTGGGTTCTGTAACATCTGAGTTCATATTTGCAGAAGTACATTTTCAAGCTTTCTGTCATTTCTTCTTGAGTCATCTCTTCTTTTAGAAACTCTGGTCATAGGAGCACATCTCTTCTTTGCTTGTGTCTATATTAACTGGCTCATTGTAGGTTTTTGCAACTCTGTTGAATGAATAGTGAATGGAATCTGATTTCCTGCAATACCCAACTTTACCCAACATTTTATTCATTGCCTGTTAAAGTTCTTAGAAGTTTATTACATTCACTTTCTTTCAAGGTCCCCATCGTTTTTGCTTTACAAGAATAAAATTCAGGGCAGAGGTTTTCTGGTTAGTTCATTCCATCTTAAGATCAATGAAAATGGGGGCAAGGAAGTCAAAGTTTTATTAGATTATCTTTTTTTTTCCCAAGAATGACATACCCCAATTATCAAAATCTCTCCTTCATTACTCAAACCTTTAGGTAAGGGCTTCCTACGCTGAACCAATCGTAATAATTATGTAAACAAATCATTCAAAATAGATAACTAAGTTCTTTCTCAAACAGATTGAATTTGAATCTCCAGAGAGTTAAACTTAGACATCTGCATTTTTTAAAAAAGTTTATCCAAGTGTTTCTGGTAAAACCAGGTTTGGGAAACACTGTATTCAAAAGCTGTTTTTTAAGCTTGGGCAGAAAGTTCTCCTGCACTTTTCAATACACCATAGTCTCCTTGAGGTGTGCAATGCAGATTCTACAAAGGATATCTTTGGACGAGCCTGCCTTTGTTTATAAAAGAGACAAATTGTGGGAACTGGATTAGTTTTCCAAGGCTCCCATAACAAAATATCATGAACTGAGTGGCTCATGCAACAGACATTCATTGTCACATGTTTCTAGAGGGTAGAAGCCTGAGATCAAGGTGTCAGTGAGGCCATGCTACCCCTAAAGTTCTGGCAGAGGTCTGTTCCAGGTCTCTCTCTTATTTTTTGGTAGCTCATTGGCTTGTGACTGCATAACTCCAATCAGAGCATAGCATTCTCCCTTGTCCTGTGCATGTCTGTCTAGATAACAAAAGTTACAGGAATATGAGAGTAGAGGGAGCTGTCTTATATGCATGTTTCTTACTATCTTTTAAAAAGCTGCTGCAGGAAATATAGGAAATACACTCCTGGTCCTAAGGTAGAGGAAGGGAAAGATGGAACCCTCAGAAAGCCAAAGGTCACAGAAGAAAGAAAATTTCTGAAGACAAGATATAACAAGAGGAATATCCGGAGACATGCTGACAGATTCATGAGAAATTTACAACATAATTGACAGGAAATTATGGCTTGAGCTGAAGTGGCAAGTCATTAAATGAGTATCAGAGAAAATAAACCGAAAATTATATTCTTCAGAGACAAATAACCCAGTAGATGCTACCCAGAAACTGCTAATAAATGTGCACATGGAAGAGAAAAAGAGCTTCAAAGCAGCATTTGTGGTGACAAACGGTTACAAATGGTGAAGGACGCCTTCAACTAGGGAAAGAGACTGCAACACATTTCAAGGTATTATCATAGGCCAAACAAGACAATGTATCAGTAAGACCTGCCTGAAAAACAATGCAAGGGCACATGGACTGAAAAAAAATTAAAGCTTGTCCTGTAGAAACACTGGTGTGTTCAGTCGACACGGTTCAATCTAGTCATCCTGAAAAAAATTAAGTTAGAATATTGACCTTGCACAATCTTCACTCTAAAGACCTGGTAGTCAGACAGACCGTCTTCTTTACTCTTATAGCAAAAGTACTGAAAAAAAATCGCCTAAAAATTTAATCTTTTTTAATTGATGAAAATCATAGCAGATTCTATCTCTAATAAATTAAAAATACACATTAAACCATACTTTCCTAAACAGTTGTTTTATTTTGTCCTTTTTGGGCATGCACACAATAATAACATTTTACTAATCTGGAACTTAAATTTTAGACATGCAACTTTGTGAAACACAACTGAAAACTAAAATATAAACACCAACGTCCTTTGAAGAGTCCAAAGATGTATTCCCAAAGTGTATCATTAAAGCTAACGTAGTTGCCTATTAAGAGAGATGCTCTGTTCCTTCTTCTGAAACTGTTTGTGCATAGCTACCATATGTTGGATTAGCTGGTTTTCCAACTGATATTAGTTGAGGAGCAAATGATTCAAAAGACAAAGTATATCAGTTCAGGGTGACACATTAATAGGAAGTGACAGCTGACAGCAAATGGAAATCATAGAAATGATAAAAATGAAACTCAAACACAAAAACACAACAATGATCTAAAGTTGTTTAATAAAGGGAAATAGCTCTATGCATCTCAATTATTCCAAGAACATCTTTGAATTACAGCATGCTATCATAACAGATGATTATAATGATGACCCTGAGACATCAAGAAAAAAATAAATTTGATTCCAGATGCATCATTTAAGATGCTAGAAAAATATGCAATAAAATTTTAGAAAGATTGTCCTCCAAATGATTTTTTTTAAGTTTTAGTGTTTAAAGTCATAAACCCATACTATTCAAAAAATTTCGCTCCTAAAACTGACTCATTCTTTGTCACATTCATAAAATCTCATATCATATTTCTGCATCCCTGACCTGTCTTTTAAATCCTACACCCAGATTTAAAAACGTTTGTTAGACATCTCTGTTTACATGCCCCACTGGATCTTTCCATTACATATCTGAACTCGAGTTACGTTCACCCACAGAGTTTCTTTTTATTATCAGTTGAGTGCCACTATCCATGCAGTCATCCAAGTCAGAACCTTTGAATCTAATCTTGATTCTTCCTTCTGCTTCCTCCTTACATTTAGTCAAACAAAATTTCCATCTTAGACTAGAAGCCTATTTTGCATCTATGTCCCTATTTTTCACCCTAGTATCTTGACTTGAGCTTGCACTATTTCTATCACCTCTCTCTCAGAGCCAACTTCTGTTAAGAGTCACATCAGACCATTTCCCATTTGCCATTTCTGATGGTTTTATTGTACCTCCTCCAATATTCAAGTATTGAAATGTACTGGTTAATGTGATGATATTAAGAGTTAAAGCCTTTAAGAGGTGATTAGGCCATGAGGGCTTCTCTTCCATGAATGGTATTAAGGTCCTTATGATAAAGGATTCATGTAGCATTTGGCTAGCTTGCTCTACCAACTTCCTCTATGTGAGGACACAGCATTCCTCTCCTTTGAGGGTGCAGCAATGTGTGCCATCTTGGAAGCAGAGAGCAGCCCTTGCCAGACAATCTAACCTTTTGCCCCATAATCTTGGCCTTCTCAGCCTTGAGAACTATGAGAAATATATATATTTCTGTTTTTTAAATAAGTTCCCCAGTTTCAAATATTTTGTTAGAACACTACAAACAGCTCCTAGACTTCTGGAATATATGATACAAAAAATTAAGGCCAGGCACAGTAGCTCATGTCTGCAATCCCAGCACTTTGGGAGGCCGAGGTGGGCAGATCACAAGGTCAAGAGATCAAGACCATCCTGAGCAACGCAGTGAAATCAAGTCTCTGCTAAAAATACAAAAATTAGCTGGGTGTGGTGTTGCGTCCCTGTAGTCCCAGCTACTCGGGAGCTGAGGCAGGAGAATAGCCTGAACCCAAGATGGGGAGATTGCAGTGAGTCAAGATTGTGCCACTGCAATCCAGCCTGGCAACAGAGCAAGACTCTATCTCAAAAAAAAAAAAAAAAAAAAAAAAAGAATTAAATAACCCATATAGATGTCTAACTATTGCAGTGCTTCCATATCTATTCCCCATTTTTAAGTAAACATAGCACATAAGCAATCTTTCAGGTTTAGAATATGTCACTTCATATGTATCTTTATAAAATAGTCTTTTTGCTGAATCATCTCATTAGTTCCTCACAACAGCTTTCTCACAGGCATCCTTATCTTCGTTGCCATGGTGAAGAAAGCAAGTTTCACCAAGACTCTAGAATTTGCCCGAGTTTACTTCAGTAAGATGTGACAGATGAAAAGTAAGACCTAAGTTTCTTGACTTAGTATTCTTCCCACTTATTCCTCTCTTCTGCTCAATTTCTTATCCATCAAAACATACTTTGATCAAATATGGAAATCTTAAGGCAGAGGAATGCAAACATTTAGTGAACAGAAACTGCTTTTGATTTTCTTGAAGTATGGGCAAGCATTGGCCATTCCATCTGTGAAAGGAAGACTGTGTCAGTTGGAGTACTGATAAGAATCAGATGGACTACTCAGTGGGTTAATTGAAGAAAGCTCAACGAAAGCATTATTTACACAGAGCAAAAGAAAACTAAGCCTACCAACAAAAGACAGTGAGGTACCCAGGGAATAGCAACAGTGGAGGGACGTCATCAACCTAGGCCTAAGGGGGCAGAGACGAGAATAATGATGCTGCTACTCAGAAAACGTGGTAGCAAAAGAAGAGGAACCACCACCCAGGAGCTGTGCCCATAGAAAAAGAAAACAAAGTCACTGCCCAAACCAGGCCCAACAGGAAACAGGAGAGAAAGAAACAATGGCAGCCCTCCCCTTCTTTTCTTCAGTCTCTTGCAAGTACCTCCTATTCACAGAACCTAAGTAAAAGCGAGAGAAAAAGTGGAGGCTGAGTAACATAATTTTTAAGACCAGACTTCTGAGGCAGAGTGCAGGATGAAAAGGACAAAGAATGTAACTGGAGGGAAAATAAAAAATGAACAGCACAGAAACTCTACATGCTGGAGAAAAGAAGCATGCCATTCTCCTATTAGTTCTTGGAACTCTTGTGGTAATAGGATATGGGTTATGTTATTCAGTGGCTTTTTATGAAAATTAATTACGTCAAGTAACTGCTGTTTAATGGGGCCACCATTGCAATCGTGGGCCTTGGAACCAGCTCAGTTTCCTCCACTAAAGGGCACTACGAATAGGATCGAGTTATGTAATTTCTCCAAGCCTCAGTTTCATTACCTGGTAAATGAGAGAAATGATCACAAGGCATTCTGAGGAACTAAATGAGATAATGGAGGCAACATGAAGTACCTGGTGCACATGGTAAGAGTCTGATACACATGTATTATTTTAAGTCATATAAGAAGAAGTAAAGAATACCAAAGGAGCACATGTGAAAAATCCAAAGAACTGAAGTACTGTGAGAACCTTATTTTTATGAATTTTTAATTCATTTGATGAGGTTTTTAAACATTTCTGTGCCTTGCCTTTGTCAAGCTGATGTAACCTGTACAGAATAGCATATTCCCAGAAAAAGGCTTTTAAATACATAAATAACATTCATAGAATTATATATGAAAACAATTATAGAAGTATTTGCATATTTACATGTAAAACCATCAGAAAATAAAACAAATTTATGACATAGTAATGTATTTCTTTTTTAGTAATACGTTACAAAATAAGTGCTAATAGTAATACCAATAACTTGCATAATTTTGAAATAATACAAGACAATATTTCTAGATATCAGCAATAGCTATCATTTGAAAATAGAATATCTCTGATTCCTTTTATGTCAAGTAACTGCTTGACAACACAGACATGACTAGTACTGCTGGAATTTGCTGCTTTACATTTGAAATTGAGAGAACCAATGATCAGTTAGTAAGAGGTTAATTTAAAAAAGATAAATTTTTCTTAGCCAAGTTCACAGATCACATTGGTTTATACCCACAAGGCATCTGGGGTACATATGCTTTGTAGTCTCGCTTGATGTCTAGGAAATAATATTCACTCAATAAATGTTTGCTAAGCTGAAGTAAATATAAACAAAAGAACTATGTATATATATAAAACTAAAGTATTAAAAAGAATTACTTGTATATAGTGAATGACTCTTAGTAAACCAACAAGATTCTACTCATGAAGGTAAGATTTCGTTAGCTCTCACCTGTAAACAAGACTAGACATGACATGCCTCATATATACGAGAGAACCAGTTCCTTGAGTTATCCTGTAATCACAAGGCTTTAAGAGAAGACATGAAGAAAAGACTATGGAGAATGTTAAGAAATAGACATTTTAAACTTGACAGTAAAAAATAAGATAAATCAGGAATAATCATTTTATGTATAAAATGTATTTTCTGAGGGAGAAAAAAATTCTCTTAAGTCAGTAACTGACCCCAATCAACACATAAGAAAAGAAGATCAATGAATCACGAAAGATATAGAACCCCTGGTAACCAGTTCATGTGAACATGCTCATTCTCCCTGAGAAGCAAAGTACATAGTGGGATTTGAAAAATCACCATACACTCCTACTACCTATTAAGTTGTCAAAAAATGCTGGGAAGGTTGTGATAAAATGGAAACTTTTCATACATTGCTTAAATGTAAAAATTAATTTGGAGCAACTATCAGGAAAATAATTTGGCGAAAGGCATCAAAGCCTTAAAACATTACTGCTGAGCTTACATACAATATCTAATTTAATGTACAACAACCCCATGAAACAGATCTGAATGTCAGCATTTCATAAAAGAAGACCCAAAAGGATCTGTGAGGCTATTTCCTCCAAGCTATAGAGCTGGTGGGAAGCAGCAACCAGATTCCAGTCCAGGTCTCTGCAGCACCAGAACCTGTGCTTTGTCCACCACGCTCCATCACCTAAGCTTTGGGCAAGCAATTAGCTCTTTGGTAATATGACCTAACACAGTAATCTGAATACAAACAGGCTACATGCATCATGACATTTATTGAAATATTGTGAATAATATCAAGGATAAGTTCAAAGTCCAACAAGAGAGAAAAGGTTAAGGGAAACATCAGGAATTACACTTTTCCAATTAGTTTACAGCTATTTAAAATTCTGTTGCTAAGTGCTGATAATAACATGGAGAATATCTATGGTACCTTAAGTAACAAATGAGAGTATAAAATAGTATTATTACAATTATGAAAAGTTTTAAAAAATAATTATATGAAGAAAAATGACTTAAAAGATGTATAAATTTTAAGTAGCTTAATCTGAGTATTAGGCTTTGAGTAATTTTTTTCTTGATTCTTTCTGATGTATTGGATTTCTACATTTTCTATAATTGGTATTCATAACATTTATGATGAAGGAAATATAAATTTATTTTTTAAAGCTGAAAATACGAGATAAATGGGATAAAGAATATTTATAGACTCTATAACAGCCTGAGTTTCTCAATAATAAGTCATAATAGTGCTCTGCCAAACCTAACACTTCATCTCCAACAACTGATATTTTAATAAGTTTTAGGAGGCATTGTCACTTATTTTGATATTACCTCAAAAGACCAATATTGATGGCCATTGTATAAAAAACAGGGCACCAACACAGAGTTCAACATTGTGTTTGTCCCTGGACTTTGCCATTAATTAGTTTTGTGATTTGGGACAAAGTCCTAACTCTTCTGAATCTTATTTTTAAAATATTATTGTCATTAAATTTTTATTATTTAAAATGGTTACCATGAGTTGGTTGAATATACAGTTCTAGAGTGACATTAATCACTAAGGGTGGAGTTTATCCCATACAGATAGTCAACCTGATGTGTATGTTGATATCCACTGCTTTTATAAAAAATTATACTTGTCTGGAAGAAGAGAGAAATACTAATATCAAACAATTATATAGGAATAAAAGTTTAGGATGGAAAGATGGTCAAAAGAGAAAAACTAACATTCCAACCAGAGGGCAATACAATTTTGTGACCCAACATGAAGCCTGGCTCTGTGTTTCACAGCAGCCAGCGCAAGTGATTCTGTTAACTGTGCAACTGTAGTGATCAGATAGAAGGAAGCAGGCAAGTGCATTCAGGGACACATCAGTTTTATAAGGAACAAACTTTGTGATTCTGTATGTGTGTGGTGAGGTGTGTGTGTGTGTCTGTGTGTGTGTGTGTGTATGGCGGAGGGGTAATATGAGAGGAATCAAACAATATGATGGGCAATGTTCACTAGCAATTTTTCACAGAAAATGAAGGAAATTCCACATGGCTATTTTTCACAGCGACTTTTGTGAAAAGTCAAAGATTTAACATAAATCCAGAAGCCAGTGAAGGCAATCCCGTAAGACTTCAGGTGATGCCAATCAAGACTGTGGTACTCCAGTCATTATCTTATTCCACCATTTCTCTCATTTATTCCTGTTCCATCCCTTACTTTTTTCTTAATTTCCCTTTAAATCCATTTGGAGGCTGCCACAGAAAGTAGCTATAATGTAAACTTTTGGATCAGACTACTTGGTTTAAATTCATATTCACATATATACTAGTGATTGATCCTGGCCATGTTATTTAATCTGTGTCTCTGTTTCTTCATCTGTCAAATGGGGTTAATCATACCTACCTTATGGGATTTGCGTGAAAGCTAAATTACAGAATACATTCCAAGTGCATAAAACAGTGCCTAGCACATAATAAGTAACCAGTAAAAGTTAGTTAGAACAACAATACAATAATAACAATAATAATAAAGTAAATATTTCATTCATTCATTTGGCAATTATTTTTGAGTTCTGCTATGTATCCTGCAATGAGCTAGCTCTTAGGTATTCAAAAATAAATTTGTTTTAGCATTATGTGTTTAGACATCTGTCTATATTTTCTGTGAGATTTTTGGGAGAAACATGTATAGTAGCAAAGAGAAACATCTAAACAGATAATACTAAAAGAAATTAATATTATAGATGATTATAAAAAGAGAACACTCAACACTGTTTGGTAGAAAGGAGAGTTGGAATCAAGGAAAGCTTCCAGGAGGAGGCGATTTCTGAGGCAAATCTAAGCAGCAAACACTAGCATGTAATGTTTTACTCTGTGCTGGATATATGCATAACTTAATTCATCTAGTTCTTTCAATGATACTGTGATGTACTTTTTTTTATTGTAATTTAGGTTCTGGGGTACATGTGAGATCATGCAGGATTGTTGCATAGGTACATACATGGCAAGGTGGTTTGCTGCCTTCACCCCTCATCACCTATATCTGGTATTTCTCCCCTCATTATCCCTCCCCACCGTCCCCACCCCTGCTGTCCTTCCCCTAGCGCCCTTTACTGACCACAGTGTGTGACGCTCCCCTCCCTGTGTCCACGTGTTCTAATTGTTCCATATCTACCTATGAGTGATACCATACTGTTTGGTTTTTTGTTCTTGTATCACTTTGCTGAGAATGATGGTTTCCAGATTCATCCATGTCCCTATGATGGACAGGAACTCAATGTTTTTTTATGGCTGTATAGTATTCCATGGTGTATATTTGCCCCATTTTCTTTATCCAGTTTATTGATGATGGACATTTGGGTTGGTTCCAGGTCTTTGCTATTGTAAATAGTGCCGCAATGCATATACATGTGCCTGTGTCTTTATAATAGAACAATTTATAATTCTTTGGGTATATACCCAGTAATGGAATTGCTGGGTCAAATGGTATTTCTATTTCTAGGTCCTTGAGGAATTGCCACAAAGTCTTTCACAATGATTGAACTAATTTACACTCCCAACAACAGTGTAAAAGTGTTCCTATTTCTCCACATCCTCTTCAGTATCTGTTGCCTCCAGATTTTTTAATGATCACCATTCTAACTGGCGTGAGATGGTATCTCATTGTGGTTTTGATTTGTGTTTCTCTAATGATCAATGATGATGAGCATTTTTTCATATGTTTGTTGGCCTCATCGATGTCTTCTTTTGTAAAGTGTCTATTCATATCTTTCACCCACTTTTGAATGGGCTTCTGTGTATTTTTCTTGTAAATCTGTTTTAATTCTTTGTAGATTCTGGATATTAGTCCTTTGTCAGATGGGTAGATTGCAAAATTTTTTTCCCGTTCTGTTGGTTGACAGTTCACTCTGATGATTGTTTCCTTTGCTGTACAGAAGCTCTGGAGTTTAATTAGATCCAATTTGTCTATTTTGGCTTTTGTTGCCATTGCTTTTGGTGTTTAAGTCATGAAGTCCTTGCCTATGCCTATGTCCTGAATGGTTTTGCCTAGGTTTTCTTCTAGGGTTTCTATGGCGTTAGGTCTTATGTTTAAGTCTTTAATCCATCTGGAGTTAATTTTAGTGTAAGGTGTCAGGAAGGGGTCCAGTTTCTGCTTTCTGCACATGGCTAGTCAGTTTTCCCAACACCATTTATTAAACAGGGGATCCTTTCCCCATTGCTTGTTTTTCTCAGGTTTGTCAAAGATCAGATGATTGTAGATGTGTGGTGTTGCTTCTGAGGCCTCTGTTCTGTTCCATTGGTCCATGTCTCTGCTTTGGTACTAGTACCATGTTGTTTTGATTACTGTGGCCTTGTAGTATAGTTTGAAATCAGGCAGCGTGATGCCTCTGGCTTTGTTCTTTTTGCTTAGGATTGTTTTGGCTATGGGCACTCACTTCTGGTTCCATATGAAGTCTGAAGTGTTTTTTTCCAGTTCTGTGAAGAGAGTCATAGGTAGCTGATGGGGATAGTGTTGAATCTATAAATTACTTTGGGCAGTATGGCCATTTTCACGATGATGATTCTTCCCAACCATGAGCATGGGATGTTTTTCCATCTGTTTGTGTCCTCTCTTATTTTGTTAAGCAGTGGTTTGTAGTTCTGCTTGAAGAAGGCCTTTACATCCTTTTTCAGTTATACTCCTAGGTATTTTATTCTCTTTGTAGCAATTGTGAATGGGAGTTCACTTTTGACTTGACTCTCTGCTTGTCTGTTATTGGTGTATAGAAATGCTTGTAATTTCTGCACATTGATTTTGTATCCTGAGACTTTACTGAAGTTGCTTATCAGTTTCAGGAGATTTTGGGCTGAGATGATGGGTCTTCTAAATATACAGTCATGTTATCTGTGAATAGAGACAATTTGACTTCCTCTCTTCCTATTTGAACATACTTTATTTCTTTCTCTTGCCTGATTGCCCTGGCTAGAACTTCCAATACTATATTGAATAGGAGTGGTGAGAGAGGGCATCCTTGTCTTATGCCAAATTTCAAAGGGAATGCTTCCAGTTTTTGCCCATTCAGTATGATATCGGCTGAGGGTTTGTTATTTTGTGATATGTACTATCGATGCCCAGTTTGTTGAGGGTTTTTAGCATAAAGCGCTGTTGAATTTTGTTGAAGGCCTTTTCTGCATCTATTTAGATAATCATGTGGTTTTTGTCTTTGCTTCTGTTTATGTGATGGATTACCTTCATAGACTTGCTTATGTTGAACCAGCCTTGCATCCCCGGGATGAAGCCTACTTGATCATGATGAATAAGTTTTTTGATTTGCTGTTGCATTCTGTTTGCCAGTATTTAATTGAAGATTTTTGCGTTGATATTCGCCATGGATATCGGCCTGAAGTTTTTTTTTTTAGTTGTGTCTCTGCCCAGTTTTGGTATTAGGATGATGTTGGTCTCATAACATGAGTTGGGGAGGATTGCCTCTTTTTCTATTGTTTGGAATAGTTTCAGAAGGAGTCATACCAGCTCCTCTTTGTAAGTCTGGTAGAATTCGGCTGTAAACGCATCTGGACCTGGGCTCTTTTTATTTCATAGGTTATTAATTGTTGCCTCAACTTCAGACCTTGCTATTGGTCTATTCAGGGTTTCAACTTCTTCCTGGTTTAGTCTTGGAAGGGTGCAAGTGTCCAGGAATTTATCCATTTCTTCCAGATTTACTGGTTTGTGTGCATAGAGCTGTTTGTAGTAATCTCTGATGGTAGTTTGTATTTCCATGGAATCGGTGGTGATGTCCCTTTTATCATTTTTTATTGCATCTATTTGATTCTTTTCTCTTTTCTTTTTTATTAGTCTGGCTAGCAGTCTATTTTGTTGATCATTTCAAAAAACCAGCTCCTGGATTTGTTGATTTTTTTGAAGGGTTTTTTTGTGTCTCTATCTCCTTCAGTTCTGCTCTGATCTTAGTTATTTCTTGTCTTCTGCTACCTTTTGAGTTTTTTGGATCTTGCTCCTCTTTACTTTCAATTTTGATGATAGAGTGTCGATTTTAGACCTTTCTTGCTCCTCATATGGGCATTTATTGCTATGAATTTCCTTCTAGACACTGCTTTAAATGTGTCCCAGAGATTCTGGTATGCTGTGTCTTCATTATCATTGGTTTCAAAGAACGTTTTTATTTTGGCCTTCATTTCGTTGTTTATCCAGTCGTCACTCAGGAGCAAGTTGTTCATTTTCCACGAAGCTGTGTGATTTTGAGTTAGTTTCTTAATCCTGAGTTCTAATTTCATCGCACTGTGGTCTGAGAGACTATTTGCTATGATTTCCATTCTTTTGCATTTGCTGAGGAGTGATTTACTTCCAATTATGCGGTCGATTTTAGAGTAAGTGCTATGTGGTGCTGAGAAGAACGTATATTCTGTGGATTTGGGGTTAAGAGTTCTGTAAATGTCTATTAAGTTTGCTTGGTCCAGATCTGCATTCAAGTCCTGGATTTCTTTGTTGATTTTCTGCCTTCTTGATCTGTCTAATATTGACAGTGGAGTGTTAAATTCTCCCACTATTATTGTGCAGGAGTCTAAGTCTCTTTGTAGGTCATTAAGGACTTGCCTTATATATCTAGGTACTCCTGTATTGGGTGCATCTATACTTAGGATCATTAGCTCTTCTTGTTGTATTGATCCTTTTACCATTTTGTAATGTCCTTCTTTGTCTCTTTTCATTTTTGTTGGTTTAAAGTCCATTTTATAGGAGACTAGGATTGCCACCCCTGCTTTTTTTGCTCTCCATTTGCTTGGTAAATCTTCTTCCACCCTTTTATTTTGAGTCTAGGTGTGTCTTTGCACATGAGATGGGTTTCCTGAATATAGCAAACTGATGGTTCGTGGCTTTTTATCCAATTTGCCAGTCTGTGTCTTTTGATTGGGGCATTTAGTTCATTTACATTTAATGTTAATATTGTTATGTGTGAATTAGATCCTGCCATTTTATTACTGGTTGGTTGTTTTGCCCTTTGGTTGGAGTAATTTCTTTATTGCCTCATTGGTCTTTACCATTTTGTTCTTTTTTGCAGTGGCTGGTACTGGTTTTTCCTTTCTGTGTTTAGTGCTTCCTTCAGGAGCTCTTGCAGGGCAGGTCTGGTAGTGACAAAATCCCTCAGCAATTAATTGTCCATAAAGGATTTCATTTCTCTTTCACTTGTGAAACTTAGTTTGGCTGGATATGAAATTCTAGGTTGAAAGTTCTTTTCTTAAGGATGTTGAATATTGGCCCCCACTCTCTTCTGGCTTGTAGGGTTTCTGCCAAGAGATCCGCTGTGAGTCTGATGTGCTTCCCTTTGTGGGTGAACTGACTTTCTCTCTGGCTGCCCTTAGTATTTTTTCCTTCATTTCAACCCTGGTGAACCTGACGATTAGGTGTTTTGGGGTTGCTCTTCTAGAGGAGTATTGTTGTGGTGTTCTATTTCCTGCATTTGAGCATTGGCCTGTCTCGCGAGGTTGGGGAAGTTCTCCTGGATAATATCCTGAAGAGTTTTCCAGTTTGGATTCATTCTCCCCATCATCTTTCGGTACACCAATCAGGCATAGATTAGGTTTTTTCACATAATCCCATATTTCTTGAAGGCTTTGCTCATTTCTTTTTACTCTTTGTTCTCTTTTCTTGCCTTCTCATTTTATTTCATTGATTTGATCTTCAGTCTCTGATATCCTTTCTTCTCCTTGATCTATTCGGCTATTGAAACTTGTGTATGCTTCATGAAGTTCTTGTGCTGTGTTTTTCAGCTCCATCAAGTCGTTTATGTTCTTTTCTAAGCTGGTTATTATAGTTAGCATTTCGTCTAACATGTTTTTCAAGGTTTTTAGATTCTTTGCATTGGGATAGAACATATTCCTTTAACTCAGAGAGGTTTGTTATTACCTACCTTCTGAAGCCTGCTACTGTGAATTCATCAAATTCGTTCTCTTTCCTGCTTTGTTTTCTTGCTGGTGAGGAGTTGTAAACTTGTGGTGGGGGAGAGACGTTCTTGTCAGTGAAAGATGGTGTCATTCTTGCACTGGTTTCTCCCCAACTCTTGGATATATAGTTTAGATCTCAGGCAGCTGCTTGGAGAGGTGACGTTTCCTTTGTCTGCCTGTGGAGGCGCTGCTGGGCTGCCACAGATTCAGTGGAGCGCTGGCCTTTTATTTACTCAGGAAAATTAGGCCGGTTTTTGTAATGGTGGCTTCCCTTCCCCCCACCGAGCTGGAGCATTCCTGGTCGCTCTCTAACTGACGTTCTGGGTGCCTAACTCTGGAGTGAGGGTTTTTTGGCCTGCTGGGCTTTGTGCGGTGGCAGGGGGACCGTCCTGCCATTTGGGCTGTTTCCCTGCGTTCCTTTTCCTCTCTTACTGCAGGGAAGGGAGCTCCGTCCCACCTGGTCTTCCGCGTTCTCGGGTGTCAGCCAGTGCTCCCGCCTAGATCTGTACTGACAGCCCCAGGGCCCAAGTTGCTGTTTTGCCCTGTTCAGGCAGCTCGCTAAGGCTCTTCAGCTCTGCGAAGATCTCCTGCTCTGTGGGTTGTGAAGGGCTTGGGCAGAGCGCTGTAACGGAACCAAAGTCCCAGAGGGGGAGATCCCCCGGCCCTCCAGTCGGTTGCGCACTCCTCCCGCGTGGGGCAGGGGCCCACCTCACCGCAACTTGCCCTATTTGTTTATACCCACCGTCTGACCAGACCCACAGAATGAACCCGGTACCTCATTTGGAATCGTGGAGAGCACTCGGCTTCTGCATGTCTCTCGCTGGGAGCTGCTTTCTGGAGCTGCCTCTTATTCAGCCATCTTGGGGTCCACCTGTGAGGTACTTTTATGGCTGTTTTACAAATAAGGAAGCTGAGGCATGGGAAAATTAAATGACCTGCTCAAGGGCACATAACTAGAAAGTGACAGAGATCTACATGGCTACATTCTTAATCACATAATTGTATCTTCTGTGTCTTAAATCTTAAAGGACATGTGGCAGTTACTGAGGTAAAGTGAGGCATGTTTCTGCACAGAGAGGATAGCATAGACACAAAACACAGATGAGGAGGACAGCATGGTGTTGGAGAAGAGATCAGCATTTCTCAGCACCTGTGCAGCAAGGCATAGCAGGAGTGCTAAGTGTGGAGGGGCGCGGAATGGTGAGATCACAAAATATTTTGCATGCCATGCTGATGAACTTGGACTTTGTCCTGTTGGACTAGAAAATAATCATATATGGATTTGAAACATTATTTGAGCAATAGTTTTGCTGTATTTGATCTGAGCATGTGACTAAGTATCTGATTACATTGGGGGAAATTAAACAAGTAAAATATATATTACAGAGCAAGCAATGTTGTATATGTAAAGTGCATGATACCTAGCAGACATTCCACAAAGGTCAGTCTTGCAAAACATGTTACGAGCAGACTAAGTGGAAACATAAAGGATGCAAATGTGCTCAAGATTAAACCAGCACCAAATACAGTGCAGAGGACCAACATCCCATATAGGATTGGGGCCTGCACTGAGCAGGTAAAATTTCACAAGGTTAAAATCTACTCTTGAACTCTCTTTAGGAAGTGGCTGATATATCGTCTCTCAGGAAGTCCAACAGTCAAATATTGAAGTATATTACTATTGCTTCTATTGATGAAGGAGATTTATCTATCTTTGTCTATTTATCGGCATGTGTCTCTTTCTTTACGTCTATCTCTGCTAAAGAAATAGCTGAAATATGTTACAAGAAAATATAATCTAAGTCATTCTTAAACAGGCCAAGGGAATGGGAACCAAACCATTACATGATTTTCTCATTCAGGAAAAAAAAAAAAAAGAAACAGTCATTAACTGAGTCAAAATATAAACCTGTGTGTGTGTGTGTGTATGTGTGTGTGTGTGTGTGTAATTATATACTTAAGTGAACTATTAGAAAATTATTGTTTTTGCAATTTCATAAATTCCTGGGATTCACCTATGATACAAAAGGCAAAACACACTGAGAAAGGAAGTGACTTATTGAAAGGAGCAGAGTGGTAGTCTCAGAGTTAAAACAAAAAGTCCTGCTAGGAAGCTTGAGGTTTTACTCTCCTCTGGCCCCAACTACACTTTTTCCCACTGCCTCACAGTAGAAAGAGGCATTGGTACTGAGACACTGGGCATCTCACCAGAAATCTTCTGAGTATATTGACAGGGATGAGTCATGAGGACCCCAGAGCTAATAAAGCAAGCAAGAAAAGAGAAAGAAACATGGATACAAGGACTCAATAGACTAAGATTTACCCCAGAACAAAAGCCTTCATCAGGAAGAAATAAAAGGGCTCTAAATTCAAGAACCAAATGCACCAAATAGCTAGAAACCACTACTACACTATTTCTTATAATGAAACTGGACTGATGAAAACAACAGAGACAAGATATATATATAAAGATAGAGCCTCTCAAGCAGACTGTGATAAATGAAAGCAGGTAGGTTGAACAATGCGGAGATAGGAAATGTTCTACTTACTTCCATCTGTCCAAAGGAAGTCCTCAAAACGGATGAACACTTTGTAACATTTTAAGGCTTTCAAAACCGATCAGATCTGCACACTGAGAATGGAGGTGAAGAGATACTCTTTTAAAAGGTTATTTTAGGCAGAAAAAAACTTTTGAAATGTTCTTTATATAATATTCATAATGAGGCTGATAATAGGAAAGTAGGGAGTTTGAGAGATGCTTAAACATTCACACAGATTACAAAGCATACAGTTGTCCCTAGAGAAAAAAAATAGCAATCACACATAATTGGGCAACCACCTTTTGCTGTGAAACTGCCTTTGGGACAGTGAGTGGGGGCCTCAGTGTCATCTTGGTGGCCCTGTTGATGTGCTTCTGGCATATTTGTCTCAATCTTTCAAATATTTCTTCCACATTATATTGTAAAACAAGCAAATGGCTTCGAAGAAAATTAGAGACCTTCTATAGGAAGCTGGGGAAACAAATGTGTCAGGAGAGAAACAAAAATTAATAAGTAAATAAATAAAATATTTTATCTGGAAAAAAGACCAAGATTGAAATATACAGAGAAAAAGTAGTATTTGTCCTGGAGAAAAATTATTATTCTTATTATTTAAAATACATGTAGAGTTTTTCAGGTTCAAAATGGTTGTCCTGAATCCTGGTTCTCTAAAAATAATTCATTACCACAGTATCAACTTTAGAGAATAACATGCCACACCAAACTTCAGTAGCTTATAATATTTACTTCTCACTCACTTTACATGTCAGTGGCTGTGGGTCAGCTACTGTGCTTCTGTGGCCTATATTCCTGGATTCCATTGCCCAGGTGGATAATCAGGCCATTGTAGAGACACATTTCTTACGGCAAAGGGAAAAGAGTAAGAAAGAGAATTGGAGGAAATTTATGATATCTCTAAAACTACCAGGATGTGGCGTAAGTTAAGCTTGGGTATACTGACTGGCCAAAACACATCCCATGATCAATCCCAGTGCCAGTGGGTGAGGATGTGCACTTTCCCACAGAAACAGCAATGCTGAGGATGTATAATCACTTTTCAGGGAGTGCAGGAGTGCATCACTGGGAGCAATAATACAATCGAATGCAGTCTACTGACACAGTTGCAAATATCGACACCCTTAACAGAAGCAAAATTCACTCAACCTCTCTAAAAGTCACCAGTCAGCATTGGGATGAATTCTTGGATCTCTTGACTTATAATATGAACAGCTGTGGCTCCATGATATGGTTTAGTGTGTCTCCACCCAAATCTTTTTTTAAATTGCATTTTAGGTTTTGGGGTACATGTGAAGAACATGCAAGATTGTTGCATGGGTACACACGTGGCAGTGTGATTTGCTGCCTTCCTCCCCATCACCTGTATCTGGCATTTCTCCCCATGCTATCTCTCTGGAACTCCGCACCCCCTGCTGTCCCTCCCCTATTTCCCCCCAACAGACCCCAGTGTGTGATGCTCCCCTCCCTGTGTCCATGTGTCCTCATTGTTCAACACCCACCTATGAGTGAGAACATGCGGTGTTTGATTTTCTGTTCTTGTGTCAGTTTGCTCCCCACCCAATCTTATTTTGAATTATAGTTCTCATAATCCCCGTGTATCATGGGAGGGACACAGTGGGAGGTAACTGAATGATGGGAGAGGCTACGCCCATGCTGATTTCATGGTGGTGAGTTTACAGGAGATCTAATTATTTTATAAAGGGCTTTTCCCCCTTTGCTTGGCTCTTCTCTCTCCTACTGCCTTGTGAAGAAGGACATGTTTGCTTCCCCTTCCTCCCATGATTGCAAGTTTCTTGAGGCCTTCCAAGCCAACCATGCAGAACTGTGAGTCAATTAAATATCTTTGTTTTGTTTTGTTTTGTTTTTGAGATGGAATCTTGCTCTGTCGCCCAGGTTAGAGTGCAGTGATGTGATTTCGGCTCACTGCAACCTCCGCTACATGGGTTCTAGTGATTGTCCTGTCTCAGCCTCCTGAGTAGCTGGAATTACAGGCACCCACTGCCACGCCCAGCTAATTTTTGCATTTTTAGTAGAGATGGGGTTTCACCATCTTGCCCAGGCTGGTCTCTATCTCCTGACCTTGTGATCCACCCACCTCAGGCTTCCAAAGTGCTGGGATTACAGACGTAAGCCACTGTACCCGGCCAAGCCTCTTTTCTTTATAAATTACTGTCTGGGATATTTCTTCATAGCATTGTGAGAACGAACTAATACAGTCCACTTAATTCAGTGTTCTGTTAACTAAAAACAAAAAGCAAACAGGTTGTTCACCATACACCTGATGCATATTTGTCAAAAAGAGAGACCATGAAGAAAAATTACTCCCTTTTGGAAGGGGGAAAATTGGAGCCACACATTATACGAGTCCAAAGCAATTCTGAAGTCTGGGAGGTCCTTCTTGTTGCATTATCCTCCCTGGGCAGAGATGAATAAGAATACACCCTCAACCCTCACTCCACCCTATAGAGAAGCATGGACTGAAAGGTCATTTTACATTTTGAACAGCGACAATATGTTCAAAGACTGCATTTAAGCTGCCAGTGTTTTTGACAATGCAACTTTCTGAAAAGCTTTGCTCCTGTTGATTTTGTTTCTTTGTTTGACTCCAGCCATCTTCATATGTCAGTAGCCACACTTCTAATTCTATTCCAGACCTTCCTCTCTGTAGAGAGCTAATCAAGTCTCCATGGGATGATGCCCTTAGTTTCTCTCTTCCTGAGTCATTTTGTCCCTTGAAAGGGCTTGCTCACTTACCTCTTTACTGATTCAGAGGTTTTAACAGAAGCATAGCAGCCGTACTCCTCATTCAATCTTTGCTCCTGGAAGGGGTTTTGATTTACCTTGGTTCAAATCATTTTCCAATTTTACCTTTTACTGGTTGAAAGTGAGAGAAACTAAATCCTTTAGTTCCTAAAATCTTTTTCCTTTCACTCCTGTTGAAAACAGATAATAATTTTCTGAACTCACCTCTTTCTTGCAATATATTGTCAAATCCAGTTAATTACAACCAAATACACTTGCGTATTGTGTCTTTAAGCATCTTTTCCAAAAGTCACAAAGTCATTGGGCAAATGACTTGCCTGCCATGTTATAACAAATGACAGTTATACTAAATGTTTTGTGTCTTCACAATAAAAGCTACCATTTTTCTAGTCTACAGTAAGAACCTCCTGGACTTCTGCTGCCCAACCCTAGTCAATGTCATACAATTTAAGTTGTTACTGTTGATGTTGACACGGCAGCACTTTACTCCCAGTGCTAATTTATTCATCAGTCAGCTTTGCGACAGTAAAAAAGAGCTCCAAAGTTGGCATGGATTAATATAATGACAACTGAGCACCATAGCATAGCCAAGTTGACACACAAAATTCACCACTACATACCATATATATAGATGTATGTATATGTGTGTGTGTGTATGTTGTAATGGAAATTTAAATCTTAATAATAGTAGGTAGTGGCATATGCCTTAAAAGAAAATGAGAGGATAAGAGTTAGGTAGTGATGGTGGACTAAGCATATTATTTTTTAGGATAGGTTCTTGGAGAGAGTAAAATTTGAGCAGATATAGGAATAAAGTGAGGGAAACATTTCACTCTTTTTCCCTTTTGTCACCATCACCAGAAATACATAAATGATGTTATTTGTCTGTTCTTTGGTAAGAAATATGACATCTGTCTAGGAAGCCAAGGCAAGCTAACAGGGACAGAAAACCAATATCAGAAATAAGTTCTGCTGTAAAGGTTAGTACATAACAAATTATACCAAAACTTAGGGTCTTAAAAAGAACAAATATGGGTTGAATGCAATGGCTTACGCCTGTAATTCCAGCACTTTGGGAGGCCAAGATGGGTGGATCACCTGACGTCAGGAGTTGGAGACCAGCCTTGTCAACGTGGTGAAAACCTGTCTCTACTTAAAATGCAAAAATTAGCCAGGCGTGGTAGCAGGGGCCTGTAATACCAGCTTCTCGGGTGGCTGGGGTACGAGAATGGCTGGAACCCGGGAGGCGGAGGTTGCAGTGAGCTGAGATCATGCCATTGCACTCCAGCCTGGGGGGCAAGAGCAAGACTTCAGCTCAAAAAAGAAAAAAACATAATGGGACAAATATTTACTATTTCTCATAATTCCTTGGGTTTGTTGTCTGGTCTGGGACCGCTGGACTGGACCTGGCTGTTCTAGGATGGCCTCTCTCGTGGGTCTGGGGCTCTTGGTATATAAATAGATTATATAAATATAATAATAATATAAAATGTTGAGAAACTCAATCTAATTGAACAGGCAGATATTGTCATACAACATCCAGCAATATGAGAGAGGAAGCTCTCTCATTACAAACACAGTGGCTGAGGCCAATGAACTTTTTGAAAGCTCCAGAAAATATCTCAGTTGTGATTTTTAAAAAAATCTAATTGCTGCTGTAAAATAGTAAATCAAAACTGCTAAGTCAAAATTTACAAAGGTTCAATTATATGTCTATAAACATGTCAATTTTATTCACCGTCAAAGTCAACACTCATAAATTGATACATTATATGCACTTAAACATCCAATAATTTTTATATGTATATGTTAAATATAAATTTTGTATTATTGTTTATTGTCTGCATTTCCCACGATTAGAAGTTCACAGATGGCAATGGCAGGTGCTGTCCTATACTTTACTAAGATGATAAGCACCTACTAGGTACTCAATAATGATTTCTTAATAAATGAGTATGTTCATAAAAAGTATTTATCAGGGCTTGTGCAGTGGCTCATACCTGTAATCGTAGCACTTTGGGAGGCTGAGGTGGGCGGATGACCTGAGATCAGATGTTCGAGACCAGCCTAGCCACTGTAGTGAAACCCTGTCTTTATTGAAAATACAAAAATTAGCCAGGCATGGTAGTGGTCACCTGTAATCCAAGCTACTTAGGAAGCTGAAGAGGAGAATCACTTGAACCCAGGGGGCAAAGGTTGTGGTGAGTCAAGGTCACACCACTGCACTCCAGCCTGGGCAACAGAGTGAGACTCTGGCTCAAATAAATAAATAAAAGTTTTAAAAAGTATGTATCAATACAATTCTATAATGTACATGTCCTCAATCCCTTTATATTTGTGCAGATTTATCATCATGGCAATAGCATGAAGCTGATTTATTGCTATTTGCCACAAGAAACAAAGAGGAAGTAGAAAGACATCTCTGAAACTAGAGAGAGTTTCTAAGAAAACAGAATTTATAAGGAACTATAACTTACAAACAATATAGGTAAGATATCTTTTTCTTAAAATAGGATGCATTTATGCACAAATGTTTATTATTAAGAAACACATTATTGTTTTTACTGAATGTTAAAGCTGAATCTTTGCTTTATCTAATGTGTATGCCTCATTTTAAAACAGGCCTAGTACACTGTCCTGGCACACAGGAGTTGGTCCAATTTGGCATATCGAAATACAACAGCACTTAGAAGTTTCTGCAAAGAAAAATTGGATGGAGAAATATATATCTCCATCCTTTTTACACACACACAAACACACATATCAATCATCATCATCATTACACTCTAAGTATGTATAAGTCACATAGTTAGAAACATATCACATATTTAGAATGTGATATGCTTATAGAAACACATAAAGCTTTATAAGTCTTTCCACAGCATGTAAAGCATATATTCTAAGTATTTGATATGCTTCAATCTGTGAGGGAAACTGTTCTGGGAGTTTTTAAAAATGGTGTTTATAAAATTGCATGAGTAGTATAGTTCAGTAATTTTCTCAAATGCAGAAACCCTGGAGCCTAGCTGGTTTTCATAACAAATTAACGGTCCATCACTTGCATAGGAATATATTTTTTTATTCACAAATGTGTTTTGCAAATTATCTCTCTATACAGGAATACATAAAATTGAAAGCTTCCTCTATTCTGAAGGATGAAACAATTTAAGTAAGATTTGGGAAAATAGAAGAAATCAAGGAACTTGAGGCAACAGAAACCTAGAGAGTTTTCATGGGTTAGTATTAGTATTAGGAAAGATCCAAGTACAAATTGACTGAATTTTTCATATGACTGTCACATTGTTAAGACTCCCTGAATTCTATTTGAGGACATCCTCTAGGATACTATAAGCCCCAGGTTAAGAGTCATTGAATTGGGGTCTCTAAGTTCCATTCATCCTATGAAGGCATACACATTTTTGGCAATCATTTTTTCCAGTTTCTTCTTTCTCTATGAACCTGAATTATGTCAGTACACAATTCTGAGATCTGTTATCTTTTTATGCAACAGTCTTTCTCTAAGAAATTATACCAATCCCATGCTTCCAATGTTGGCTTCCCAGATTTTTATCTCCAGCTTAGACTTTCCTTCTAAACTCCATTGCCTGCCTGATGTATACGCTTGGGAAGAAAAACTCACAACAATCTCAAACTTTATATGTTCCCCCCAACCCCCCGATATAATCCTCTTACCTCTCATAAAATAAAGCATTTCTTTTCACTCAGATGTTCATGTAAATCCAGGAGTTGTCCTTAATACCTTTCTCTCCTCCGATATTTCTCTACCAATAACAGAAAATTTTATTGGTTCTGTTTTCAAATTGTGACTCAAGTCTGCCAACTTATCTCTACCTCCAAGATCACACTCATGGTCTAAGCCACCATCATCTGTTTCCTTGAGTATTGTGATTGCTTCCTCCATGATGTCTCATTTCCACTCTAGCCTCCCTCCATTCCATCTTCACAAAGCTGCTATATGGCTCCCTATCAAATCCAAAATAGGTCACATAACTAATATGTATGTGCATAAAATCATTCAATGTTTACTTATAAACCTTAGAATCCAATCCCAAAGCTTTAGTATGAGACTCAAGTCCCACACATTTTCCCTCCCCTCCCTCTTCAATTCTTGCCACCCTTCCTATCTCTGGTCTACACACAATACCTTGCTTTCCTTCAATGTCTTGAAGATGCCATGTTCTTGCCAGCCACAGAACATTTACACATGCTTTTCCCTACGCTGG
Organism: Plecturocebus donacophilus; assembly: GCA_004027715.1. Classification (NCBI taxonomy): domain Eukaryota; kingdom Metazoa; phylum Chordata; class Mammalia; order Primates; family Pitheciidae; genus Plecturocebus; species Plecturocebus donacophilus. The sequence goes on from PVKP010002218.1 coordinate 100,640, forward strand.
GAATGTTCTTATCTCTACCGTTCAATGAGTGAATTCCTAGTTGTCAAAGGACAACTGAGCTTAAATGATATTTTCTCAGGGACATCTTTTTTGATTCCTCAATAAAGATAAAGAGCCCTTGGAATTATCTCTCAAGGTTTTGATGTATTTCCTGCAGCACACTGCTCACAGTTTGTAATTACACAGCACGTGATTATTTGTTTCATTTCTGACTACTTACCTCACTAGATTGTAAACCAGAGAAGGGCAAAAATAATTATTCTTTGAATAAGGTATGCCACTGCATTTCCCACATCTAATGCTTAATGCTGTACATTTCATGCCCAAATACGTGTTTTAGTAGTTAAGTTGTGGCTAAGAATATGTTTATAGACTTATTTATAAATCCACCAATACTTATTGAGCGTCTACTATGTACTAGGTGCTGGGGATACAGTGGTGCCTAAGTCAGACCCACCTCCTGTGCTTATGGATCTTGAGGAGTCTACATGTGTATAGTCATATTTCTATAGGAAATTGTCCAAAGCCTCAACTCTCAAACATCTTTAATACAGAAGGATGGAATTCACACATCTAATTTTCACCTTGAAAAGAACAATAATGCATAGCAAAAATACCAAGTGAAAGTAGAAATACTACCTTAATTCTAGCTACCTTCTCATTCATTCATTCTCTGTCTATGCTAGCAAATTTAAAAGAGAGAGAGAGAAGCCATTGGCTTGCATCTCAAATTTCTTTTGTTCATTTGTGTCAGAACCTTAATGTTATTTAGCCTTTGCTTTTTGCACTTAATGGATATGAGTGTTCTGATAAATGTAATAAAAACAGTCAATAACATGCCAAAACCTGTCCATAATGGACTAATTTGAGGTGCTGGAAAATAAGACATCCCTGCTTGCTAACTCTTAAGTAATATACTCTAGGCAAGTCTGACATCATTTTATTACTGATTATAGAAATTTAGATGTTCAATTCTCAATATTATTAACAGAAGTTATTACTCAGCTGCCCACAACTTATTCTAAGATTAAAGCAAGATGTATGCTGAATTCTCTACTCCCCTCAAATTTTCACCTGATCCTTTCAGTGGGTTAGTATACAACCTTGGAAATATTTTTAGCATGGCTCAATTAAAATAAATTTAAGTTTTCAAAGCCCATTGCATGATAGTAGACAAATATATATCAGTGAACCACATAAAAACTATAAACATCATAATTAAATGATAGGGAAAATAGTAGGACCTCAATTAGTCCCTATGCCCAACAAGTTGCAATTACTTTTCATTGCCAAAAATAATGTCAAAGTATGAGTTCTGCCATTAAGACTTCATTAATAGCAGGGGATTTTTGATGACTTTTTATGTAACTCCATATGAAGTAGCCACCTAATGGTAAAATCTAATGGTTAGTAAACTAACACTTAATAGTAAAAGCTTTGATACTTCACTAGTTGCTGAAAGGCTTACAGTGCGGTGACACAGAATCACTGCAATAAGACAAATAAATACGGCAATGTGGAGAGATCTGCTGTGAGTCTGATGGGCTTCCCTTTGTGGGTAACCCAACCTTTCTCTCTGGCTTCCCTTAGCATTTTTTCCTTCATTGCAACCTTGGTGAATCTGACAATTATATGCCTTGAGGTTGCTCTTCTTGAGGAATATCTTTGTGGTGTTCTCTGTATTTCCTGGACTTGAATATCGGCCTGCCTTGCTAGGTTGGGGAAGTTCTCCTGGATAATATCCTGAAAAGTGTTTTCCAGCTTGGATTCATTCTCTCTGTCATATTCAGGTACACCTATCAAATGTAGATTAGGTCTTTTCACATAATCCCATATTTCTTGCAGGATTTGTTCATTTCTTTTCACTCTTTTTTCTCTAATCTTGCCTTCTTGTTTTATTTCATTGAGTTGATCTTCAATCTCTGATATTCTTTCTTCTGTTTGATCTATTTGTCTGTTGAAATATGCATGCTTCACGAAGTTCTCATGTTGTGTTATTCAGCTCCATTAAGTCATTTATATTATTATCTAAGCTGTTTATTCTCATTAGCATTTTGTCAAACCTTTTTTCAAGGTTCTTAATTTCTTTGCATTGTTTTCAAGGTTCTTAATTTCTTTGCATTGAATTAGAACATGTTCTTTTAGCTCAGAGAATTTTGTTAATACCCACCTTCTGAAGCCTGTTTCTGTCAATTCATCAGACTCCTTCTCCATCCAGCTTTGTTCCCTTGCTGGTGAGGAGTTGTGATCCCTTGGAGGAGGAAAGGCATTTTGGTTTTGGGTGTTTTCATCATTTTTGCACTGGTTTCTTCCCATCTTTGTGGATTTGTCTACCTGTGGTCTTTGTAGTTGATGACGTTCATATGAGGTCTCTTTGTGGACATCCTTTTGTTGATGTTGAAGTTCTTTCTTTCTGCTTTTTAGTTTTCCTTCTAACAATCAGGCCCCTCTGCTATAGGACTGCTGGAGGTCCACTCCAGACACTGCTTGCCTGGGTATCACCTGCAGTGGCTGTGGAACAGTAAGGGTTGCTGCCAGTTTCTTCTTCTGTTATCTTTGTCCCAGAAGGATATCCACCAGATGTCAGCCTGAGCTCTCCTTTATGAGGTATCTCTTTGGATACACGGAAGTCAGGGAGCTGCTTGAGGAGACAGTCTGTCCCTTATCGGAGCTCAAGTTCTGAGCTGTGAGCTCTGTTGTTTCCTTCAGAGCTACTGAGCAGGTACGTTTAAGTCTGCTGCAGCAGAACTCCTGTCTTTTTTCCCAGGTGCTCTTTCCTGGGAAGGTGGCACTTTATTTATAAGTTCCTGATGTGCTCCTGCCTTTTTTCAGAGATGCCCTGCCCAGCAAGGTGATAGTCTAGTCACAGTCTGCCAGCAGAGGCGTTATTGAGCTGCCGTGTGCTCTGCCCAGCTGCTATGTGAACTTCCTTGTGGTTTTGTTTACAGAGGTATAGTTAGAACTGCCTCGTGGTCTGCCTCAGTAATGGTGGACTGCCTGGACTACACCTTTACCTGTTCATTGTAATTAGAATGACTCTTGTTTCTTATTCAGCCAGTCTACTTGCCATCCCAAAAAAATGCTGTCATGGTGAACCTAGATTGATACCCTCTCTTCTCACTCCACACTCTCATTATATCCCTTCCTTTCAAGCACCTAGGTTGGACCAGTCTGTATCAGGCCAGCTTACCTACTCTACAACACATCAGTGTCCTCTACCTGTCTCTAGTCTTGATCCTTCTTTCTCTTCTCACCTTCTGCTGACTACTTTGTTCGTTCAATTTGTACCTCTGTGTCTTTTTTTTTATTCTTAAAGTCAAATCTTTCAAAGCCATATTATAAATTGCCCAAATTCTATTATTTATAACCTAATAATATCTTAATATATTTAATAAGATCAAGAAAACCCCTGTAATTCATTACTTTCTATTCCTAGAGATTATGATAATATAGAAAGAGAAATGTGATTTATGTATCATCAAGTATCTAAGAACCTGCTTATCCTAAGAGAAATGGTAAAGAAAGATTTTATTATTGCCTTCTAAAAGACACAGTGACTAAGCCAGAGAAAGGTCAACTGGACAGAAGTTACTCATGATTCACTTTCTATACCAAAATTAACTTTATGATTCAAATCTATTTCCATACTCCTCCTATAATCTTTTGTTTTTTCTTCAGTAATTTCTTATCTCAACAAAAACCCTGCATGATTTTCATAAAGGTGTTTGTCTTATAAACTGAAGTTTGTCTCTGCTCTTTAGATATTTATTTCTGTTTAAGCTGTATCCCCTGAAGATCATTGTTCTAACAGTCTCCATTACTCTAGAGGGGCAAGAAAAGGAGAAAGAAAATAACTGGCTTTCTTCTCTTCTCCTTACTATTCCTGCTGCTGTCACTGCTTTTTCAATTAGGTTCTCTAATTGTTAAATGTTGTGCTAATAAAGCACAGAATGGAGAGTAATATAGAAAAGCAGAGTGCAGACCTGTAGGAAGCTTTCTCATTAGCCACTAAGTCAAAATTTTCTGATTTTTGTTGTTCTCAAGTTAGCTAAGGATTAAAAATAATAACGGCCAGGCACCATGGCTCACACCTGTAATCCCAGCACTTCAGGAGACCAAGGTGGGTGGATAACCTAAGGTCAGGAGTTTGAGACCAGCCTGGTCGGGTCTCAAACTAAAAGTTTAAATGAAACCCTGTCTTTACTAAAAGTCCAAAAATCAGCTGGGCATGGTGGCTCACGCCTATAATCCCAGCTACTAGGGAGGCTGAGGCAGGAAAATCACTTGAACCTGGGAGGCAGAGGTTGCAATGAGCTGACATGACACCACTGCTCTCCAGCCTGGGTGACAGAGCAAGACTGTGTCTCAAAAAACAAACAAGCAAACAAAAATAATAACATGTGTAAATACATTAATAGCTTAGCAAGTGCTCAGTAAATTTTAAGCCCCCCCTTCCCACTTTGGTACACTCCCATAAAAAATTCAGTTCAATTATTTTTCTGTAATCCCAAATTGTGCAATGTTGCAATTATGGTCAACCATTCAGAAACCACAATGTTTTTTTAAAAATTTTTTCATTTTGTATATCAACCCTTTAGTAATTATATTCATTGGAATGATCTTTATTTGAACGTCTTTTCATCACAACCTTGAGTTGCTGAACATTTCTACATAATAAGGATCTATAGGCTTCATTTGACTTTCTTTGTTGAATTACCAGCAGAAATACAGAACTGCTTTGTGTGGTTTATTTCAGTTTTGAAGGCAGGTAATTTACTAATCCTCCTTTCAGATGCTGCCTTTGTTCTTCCCTGAGATGTGTATTGACTGAATGTTTCAAGGGCTTCATTGTTTAAAGTCAATGAGGAAATGAAATTCCCTTTGATAAACTAAACTTGTTGACCTAGTCCTTTGCAGAAATATTTTTAAAAATCAATGTATAAATATATGTTGTTGGAAGTGATTATACCTCTTGGTGAAATAAGTAGCTGCCTGTCTTTATAAGGGCTAATATCTTTTTTTTATTATTTTATATTTTTTTGTGGGTAATATTTTTATTTATTTATTTATTTTTTGTTGTACTTTAGGTTCTGGGGTACATGTGCAGATCTTGCAGGACTGTTGCATAGGTACACACATGCCACAGTGGTTTGCTGTCTCCTTCCCCACATCATGTATATCAGGCATTTCTCCCAGTGTTATCCCTCCCCAACCTGCACACCCCCTGCTGTCCCTCCCGTAGCCCCCTACCACTCAACAGACCCCAGTGTGTGATGCTCCCCTCCCTCTGCCCATGTTTTCTCATTGTTCAACACCCACCTATGAGTGAGAACATGCAGTGTTTGGTTTACTGTTCTTGTGTCAGTTTGCTGAGAATGATGGTTTCCAGATTCATCTGTGTCCCTACAAAGGACACAAAGTCATCCTTTTTTATGGCTGCATAGTATTCCATGGTGTATATGTGCCACATTTTCCCTGTCCAGTCTATCATCGATGGGCATTTGGGTTGGTTCCAGGTCTTTGCTATTGGAAACAGTGCCGCAATGAACACACATGTGCATGTGTCTTTATAATAGAACAATTTATAATCCTTTGGGTATATACCCAGTAATGGGATTACTGGGTCAAATGGTATTTCTATTTTATTTCTAGATCCTTGAGGAATTGCCACACTGTCTTCCACAAAGGTTGAACTAATTTACCAACAGTGTGAAAGTGTTCCTGTTTCTCCACATCCTCTCCAGCATCTGTTGTCTCCAGATTTTTTAATTGTCACCATTCTAACTGGCATGAGATGGTATCTCAATGTGGTTTTGATTTGTGTTTCTCTAATGACCAGTGATGATAAGCATTTTTTCATATGTTTGTTGGCCTCATAAATGTCTTCTTTTGAAGAATGACTTTTCATATCCATAAGGGTTAATATCTTAATACGAGAGCATAATTTTCTCTCTGATGAAACTTTAACCATCCAAAGATGCTAGCAGTGATGTAAGGAGTAGGACATTGAATAAAAACATTAATAATATACATCTACAAATCTTTATTCTCATAGACTCTTGCTAAGTTGAATCTACACTTAGGTGAACAATTCACTTCCTTGGTATTATTTCTAAACCTTTTGCAATGCATCCTCTTCCCCAGTGACCTATATCTGAGAACCATATGCAAGCTCTGCTGCTCCCGTACTCTCTTACTCCCCACTTTTCACAGCCTTTCACTGAAGGAGACATTTCCTGGAGAAATGAGGAACATTGACCAAGAAGTAGAAGACAATGGGTTCTGTGACTACATTCCACAATTTCTCCTCACTTTTAGCAAATCACTGAAACTCTCTGGACATCATGGATCTCATCTGTAAAACAGAAATTTTAATATCTTATCTTTCTAACATTAAGTGGTCCCTGAATTCTCTTTCAAGTTTAAGACTCACACACACACACACACACGCACACACACACACACACACACAGAATAGACTTTAAGCCTTATCTAATACAAACTTCATGTTTCAAACATGGGACTACATGCTTCAACTATGTTATTTAATTAATAGGTTTAAGGTATCTGATCCTCTCCTACCTGACAGGTCTATTATGAGGAAAATATCAAAAAAAAAAACAATCAAAGTACTTTAAAGATCTATAAAATATACTCTATAAAAGAAAACACTGTTGTTATGGAAAGCAAAACAAATAGCGTAATAGCACACAAATGTCTGTAAGGTAAAAGCAAAGATATATGTGGTCAGAAAAGCATACCCAGAAAAACATATTGGAGGAGGATAGGTAGGCCAAGGCAAGAAAAAAAGGTAGCTAGAATTCTGTGAGCTAAATCAGACTTAAACAAAAATGTCACCTCTGGAAAAGGTCAAGCAGAAAAGGAAAGAAAAATAATAAAAGAAGTATGGCCAAACAGCACAATGAACATCAGAAGCCTCAACTAAATGTGAACTTCTCACTTTGACTTGAATGTAAGTGCTTCACACCTATATGTTAGAAAGCCTGCTTCATAAGCGAAATCCTGATGTGAGTGGATTTTCGTAGTAGAAGTTGCGGAAGATGGCTGTGTTCTGTGTCTCAGTCCATGCATTCTAGCAAAAAGATAATAAAGTCCAGAAACAAGATAAGATAATCTCTAAACTGAAATAATTCAGAGTAAGTAGGACCTCAAAACCACAGGAGAACATGAAATAACTTAGAACATGAAAATCTTAGGATATGTGTTAAATTTACTTTGGATTCAGGTCTGAACCTAACCATCTGAGATAATATGGGTAAGACGGCTGACCCTACCTGGTATTTGAATGAGAACAAGGATGATGATCATGATTATGATCACAGTCACTGTGGTCATGAGTGGCATTGGTATCAAGAGAGTTTGTACTTCCATAGAAATGTGTCACTAAGGAAGAAGCAGGATCAGTAAGCCCTCAGTGATAAAAAAGGGAATATTAATGAAAAAGAAGGGCCTTCCAACCAATGTAGTTAGCAAAAATTTTGAACCAAAAAATTACAGATCATTTATAATTGAATAAATAAGTTAGGATGGAAGAGTGGTGAACATTCCAGAAAAGAAAAGTGAGACCTTGAAGAAGATGCTGTGAGATTAGACTACATTTTAACATGCACAACAAGATCTCATAAAATTAGCATTCCTTTTTGAATCATAATTATTGTAACATTAAAGGAAATAAAAAGAAATAATTTAAATGAAATAGTAGTCTTCTTCAATAAATGTCTTGGATACTATTTCAACTAATAGAACAGATGCATTTCCAGAACTCATTTATAATAGTAAGATGAAAAAACCACATAAAATGAAGGTGACTAATGTGATAGAGAGAAAAATAAAAAACTGGACTTAAAGTTTCAGGATTTAAATTCAGGCCCTTACTTAGTTATTGTAAATTATTTATTGAATGTCTATATGCCTGACTTTGTGTTATATGCAACACAGCTAACATAGTCACTGCCCTGCAGAAACTCAGAGTCTACTGGGGCAAACATGAGAACAGACAACTTTATTACAACTTATAAATACTACCTTAAAAATGTGACCTGTAAATACAGTGAAGTATAGCAATAAAGAGCACTGACTCAGAAGCTAGACCATCTGAGTTCAAATTCTGGCTCTAGCAATTAATAACTGTGTGATACTGAGTGAATTACCTAACATTTCAGTGCTTCAGTCTGCTGTGTTATAAAATGGAGATGCTACAATTGCCTTCTGGAGTTATTGCAAGGATTACATAAATTGAAAATTCAAACTACTTAAAACAATTCCTGGTACATAAAGAGGACTGTGCTACGACCATCCTCTTCACTAACCTCCCATTCTTCTTCATCACCATTGCTATGGAAACACTGAAAGTGCAGGAACTAATCTTGTTCAGGAAAAATACAAAAAGCTTCACAAAGCAAATGGCATTCAAAGTGAGTCTCAAAGAGTATGTATCAGCTTTGCAGGTGGAGAAACTGAAAAGTATGTGCCAAATGGAGTGGACCACACACCTCCCAAAGTAAAGAATCAGGACGAGCCCTGCTGAATTGTGACGTACATGTGTGGTGAAACTGAAGAGGTAAGATGCAACAAAACAGTAAGAAATGACACGGATGGGGTGTCTTTTATGTAGGTGAGTAACAGAATTTATTTGTTAGGATGATGACCCCGGTGGCTCTGTAGAAGACCCTAAAATCTCAGTGGCTTTCAGCAAGAAAGGAATATTTCTCACTGCATTACATGTTAGCTGTGGGTCACTTGCACCTTTGCTCCTTTTCTCCTCATTCTAGTAGCCAGGGCCAGATGAATGCCCCTCATTTGGGGCATTCCTATTCTCTCAGTAGAGGGCAAAGACTGGGGACAGAACAACATGATAGCTTTTAAAACTTCTATGCTATGGTGGCATATCATTTCTGCTCACATTTTCTTGGCTAAAATGAATCATATGGCCAAGTCTGATGTCAATGAGATAAGGAAGTGTGATTCTCCCAGCGGCAGGAATGCCAGAAATTGTGCCAAAATCTGACTTCAGCAGGGGAGGGAGCTATAAATCTCTTATGGTGAAGGGCAGACATTTTTTTGAAAATTCTGTCATCCTGGTTATCCATTATATAGCATATTCCCTGAAATAGTGGCTTAAAGATTTCTTATACTCATGAATCTCAGGTGCTCACATAGGGCTGGTGTGGAGTAAACAAGTGGCTTTATTCATTTGCCAGATTGCTTAGCGGAAACGGCTTCGATTCAGCTGAGCTTCTCTCCCTCTTCCTATAGTCTCAGAGTCTCTCCATGTGGTTCCTCGAGCAGAGTGAGCAGTGGTCAGACTTACTGGTGCTCAGGGCTTCAAGGTAGAAATTGTCAGTCCTCTGAAGGTCATTATAGTCTGTTGGTCAAAAATGGGGTCACAAGCCAACCTAAATGCAAAGGGAGAAGAAATTAACCCTAACTCTTGAGGCGGGGAAGGTCAAACAATCTGTAGGTATTCTCCTTATATGTAAAGGGCAGATGGGGGCAGATTAGGGAGCTATTTCTAAGATGGACTAAGAAGTATATGTTGACCATCTAAATGTGGAATAGATAAGAACAAATAGAATCGTGGAGAAACACTATCGAAGGTAAGGGGGTTATTTCTCCAATATTCAAACATAAGGGCTGAAAGAATTCATATCACAAAAATAAAAAATTACTTTATATATCCGGAATTATCCAATAAATTAAAAGGAAAAAATTTCAGTCAAGATGGGGATCACATCCAAGAGATTTATTTCAAGATGTTATTTATGCGCTTGTAAAAGTGCTACAGCAACATACAAAGAAAGCATATGCTAAATCAAAATAAACTTTATTTTAGAAAGTCACTTTAAGTATGTGGTGATATAATTAAGCCTTATTAATATGCTGTTTATTTAACAGATTAAAATGCATAAGAGCCATGTCCCATTCATCTTAATTAGACAATATGCTTGTCACAATTATTTGCTTTATATTTTCATTTTTATGAATATTTTGAAGCTATCCATTGATGCTATTAGGATCAACCTTCCCCTTGGTTTATAGTTCTGTGATCCCAATGCCACAGCTCTCTTGAGGCACTATGCAGCATTTCTCACCTGACTCTCTGCCAAGACCTGGCTCTTAGATCTGTTTTGGGGCTGAGAATAGCTACAAGAAAATAACTGTAAAGATTTTAGTGTTCTCAACAAGGACGTCTTTCTCTCTGATCTTCAGATTTCAAAATATTTTCTATCCCAAATATTGTACACAGCTATGGGTGTGAAATAATAGATACTGGTTGACATAGAATATCAAATTCTAGAGATTCAAGAGATTTTCAAGATTACTCTCTCCAGTTTGTTTGTTTGTTCATTTGTTTCTTTGTTTGAGACAGGGTCTCACTCTGTCACCCAGGCTGGAATATAGTGTCATAATCACAGCTTACTGCAGTCTTGAGCCCTGGGCTCAAATAATCCTTCCACCTCAGCCTCCTGAGTAGCTGGGATCACAGGCACAACCTACCACACCATGCTAATTTTTACATTTTTTGTAGAAACAGGAGTCTCCTTGTGTTGCCCATGCCGAACTTGAACTCCTGGGTCCAAGCAATCCTCTAGCCTCAGCTTCCCAAAATGCTGAGATTACAGGTGTCAGCCACTGTGCCTGACCTTCTCTCCAATTTTTTCCAAACTCAGTCATTCACTCACCACTTTCTGTATGTCGTAAACCACTAATAGCTTTTCCCTATAAATTGATTTACAGTTTTTACTTAATATATTTTAAGTGGAAAAGTATGCATTGCTATTGTAATGGAAAAGTAGTTGAATTTGCCATAAATTGTTGGTGATACTATAAATGAATACACTGAAATAAAACAGTATTACCAATGAAACAAAGCAATATTGCTCTAGCTCGATGTTGCTTGCCGAGGCGTGGAGGCTGCGGTTCCTTCACATTGTTAGAATGGAGATTCTGAAGCTTGAGATTACCAGAGAAGTTAAGTGACTCATCCAAGGTCACACAGCTAAGGAAAAAAAATTGCTGTGTGTAGTTGGAGTTGCTGCCAGACCCAAGATTTTCCACTCAACTATGGCAACCTAATTCTTTCCATATTCCTGACATATTCAAGAAGATATTCCTTGTTGAGCTACTCATAAAGTCCAAGTAAACTTTTGAATAAATCAGCAAACATTTATTAAATTTGTACCATGTTCTCAGGACAGGACTACTTGCTGAGGGTTAAAAAACTGAACCTGGGATCTCTGGCCCCTAGATAGGTACACTCTTTCTATGATTATTAAGAAAGAACATAAGCATAGAAACTTCCAAGTATTACCCTCAATAAACTTGAGGGGTAGAGTCTACAAAACAATGATGGTCAAATAAATGGGAAAGTTTTATAGGAAAAGATGACTTGAACTAAGCTATTGCTTTAGGTAGAATGTTATTATGCTATAATGACACTTATTGTAGTGATTATTGACACTTATTGATATCTATTGTGGTGATTAAGAGCATGATCTCAGAAGCTAGATCACTAGGGTTCCAATCCCAACTCTTCTTACAAAATATGTGATCTTCATCAAATTATATAAGCCATCTCTCTTATTCTACTGTAAAATGTGGCAATAATGGTACATTTCAGATAGAGTTGATTTAAAGACTCAGGATTCCAGGGGTAAAACTAATGACCCAATTATCCTAAAAAAAAGTCTAGGAGAATTTATTTCCAAAGAGGTCATCATCAAAGGCATGTATATGAGAAAACCACAAAGAACCTGAATTCTTAGCTGCTGAGCTCTTGCCATTTCTGGACTAAGGGATGAAAGGAGGGGTTTTTGCTGAAGCCCAAAAGGCGAATCATGTAGCCTGTCTCCCTGTGAAGACAAGTGTCCTTTGATGAAGCCAGGGAATTAACACTCAGATTTCACATTCTACCTTCCTTCTAGTTTCTGACAAGTCTCTATGATGCCCCTACCCAGCAGAAGGTAGACGGCCGCCTTTTTGATGTAGCCCATGCTGGTTAGTGTCCTAGAACAAAGAGCAGAATGATAGCTCTTGTAAGGACCATCATTAACTAATATGTATAAATAGTTAAAACATGTCTGGCACAGAGTAATACCCAATACATAATTACTATTACTAGTATGTGTATTACTTCTATGTTATTAGTATTCAGCATGATTTCCAGCATTTGGTAAGTGCTTAAAAACATTCAAGCAATGAGCAGAGGATGAGAGGCCCAGAAGCAGGATAGGAGTTGCTATAGCATGTTGATACAATATAAGTTATAGTCACATATATACAATCCATCATAAATAGATCATTGAAAATGACATGAGTTTGAATTAGCTGGAATTTCAGTGTTGGAGAATAGTGAAAGATAATGTTGTAAGGATAGTTCCTGAAGTCATTAGAAAACGAAAGTCACATTATTAAAATACATGCTGTTCCACACAGAGAGACAAGATAGGAAGCAGTTAGGGGCGGTGAGGTACAAGAGAAAGATTCAAGCTTTGAGGCACAGAAACATGTTCATCCAGATCTGAGTGACATTGAGCAAGTTCTTTTTTTTCTCTGAGTCTGTAATGGTTAATTTTATGTGTCAATTTTACTAGGCTATGAGATGCCTAGACATTTAGTCAAACATTATTCTGGGTGTGTCTGTCAGGGTGTTTCTAGATGAGATTAACATTTGAATCAGCAGACTGAGTACAGCAGATAGCCCTCCCTAATATGCGTGGGCCTCATGCAATCAACTGAAAACCTGAACAGAAGAGAAAAAAAAGCTGAGTAGGAGGGAACACTCTTTCTGCCTGGCTGCTGAGCTGAGACATTGGTCTTTGCTGGCCTTCAAGCTCAGACTGAAACATGGACTCTTCTTGGGTCTTCAGTCTGTCCACTTTTAAACTGGAACTTAAGCCATTGACTATCCTGGTACTCATGCCTTCAGACTTGGACTAGAGCTACACCATGGGCTCTCTTGGGTCTCTGGACTGCAGATCTTGGAACTTGATAAGCTCTATACTCACAATTCCTTACAATAGCTAGATATAGATATAGACAGATGATATAGATATAGATATTGACCTCCTGTTTTTTCTGTTTCTCTAAAGAGCCCTGATTAGTACAGATAGCACTAGTACCCTAATTTAGAAAATAGAGATTGTCAGTAAGAGTCGGTAAGTAAAATTCTATGGAAAGCAACTGACACATAGTAGGCATTCAATGAACGTGTCTTTTCCCTCTGAGAGTTGAGAGATTGAAAGCACAGCCAGTAAAATAGAATGGACGGCTATCTTTCTAATAGATGTCCTTCCTGCCTCTAGTCTTTAATAGAGTCCATTAATATCTATCAAACATTCCTAGGAATGGAAATATAAAGCCATCGTTGCTATATATGTGGCAGCCTAATGAGCCAACTTCTCCCAGAGAGGCAATAATTTACTCAAAGGTCCCAAAATGTTGAGTTAAGCATGAGTTAAGGCAGCTTTGTAAATTGACCAGTTCTTGCACAAAGAGATTGCATTACTACACTACCCTTTCTACGTAATTTGCTCACCAAGGCTCTATGCAGGATAAACCAACGTGATATCTGCCCTCTAGGACTTGTGCCTGGAGGGAATTCAATACCAGATTTAATCACTCCCCAATCATGAAGTCAGCTCTCTTAGTTCCAGGCCAATGGAGTTTTCCTAAACCATATCACTCTCAGACCAAGTCATGTATATCCATTTCTCAGGGAGGGGCTGGAGGAAGGATGACATTGGGCAATTTCTCAAGTCCCATTTCTCAGTAAAATGACTCAATATTTGTGCACATAGGAGCTTTTTTATGTTGACCAATCCATAATGAATGATGATGTATGTCACTTAACAGTGATGGAAGGCCCAGCCACAGAAGCCATTTTCTGGAGTCAAGGATTGCAGCCCCAGTGCTAATTCAGCAAGAGATATTTATGACCTTAACAATGGGACCAGAAGGCTCTCTTTCCCCACTTCTGAGTCTGGACAGTGCCTGCAGAGAGACTGGATTGCATTTTCTTCACCAGTGCTTGATGTTTAAACATATTAGAGGGACTTTGAGAGCCAAAATGACTGAATAAGATGATACCCCAAAAAAGTCTCTAGCAGAAAGAACACTACCTCAGAAAGCAGAAAACTGAGTTATCAGACCCCTACTAGTCCTAACTAGCCATGTCACCTTGGGCAAGTCACTTAATTTTTCTGGGATGAAATCTTGTGATCTGAAAAGTAGGTTAATAATATCACTCCAACTTCAAAGCCTAGAGCAGGTTAGAAGGTTTTCTGAGGTTCCTTTCAGCTCAAGTATATCTAAAATTGTGGTTTTTATTCTGGGTGAAAACGACATTGATCAGCATTAGCATATTAATACTTGACAGATTTCCTTTGTATGGTGCTTTTGCTTTTACTAAGAATATTTACAGACATTGATTGCTTAATTCAATACACACAGCCTTCCTCTTAAAGCTAGGCAAAGCAAAATTATCATTCCAGTTGACAAATAAGGAAATTGAGGTTCAAAAAGGGTAAATGACTGACCCAATGTTGCTGTCTCATAAAAGCGTGCACTGCTGCCTTAGTCCCTGAGAGCTCACTTTTCTCTAAGTGGCCTGCAACTCTCTCTTACATTCTTTGCTCGGGTCTCTCTGCTCACTTGCCGCCTTCTTAGAGAGGCCTTCTCAGATCACTTTAGATAAAACAATAGTACTCTATGCTTTCATTTTGCTTTATTCTTCTTCATAGCACCTATTATTTTAAGATAAACTCATCATTTATATGTTTATTCATTTATTGTTCTTTGTTCTTACTAAAAATTAAGCCCTGTAAGTGCAATACTTGACCAAATTTTGCTCATTCTTACATTCTTAACACCTAGAATAATGTCTGCTCAATAACAGGCCCTGAATAAATAATTGTTAGTGATATAATAAACAAATGAGGTGAAATGGGGAAGGCACTGGAAACTTTGGTATTTGTCTTTAGAAAAAAAAATGAAAGGTATTCCTTTATCTTAGCTCTTAGAATTTTGATTTAGTTCCTGGGACATCTTCATTTAATTTTGTATGATAAATACTTTTATCTCACTTTCTGAAGAAAAATTAGGCAGTTATTTGATACTATTTTCATCTATCTTTTTTCCTTACATTATGAAGAAATGTTGTTAAACATGCACTCTGAATGAAGAGACCCCTAAACAGGCTTGGTGTGACCAACAAGGCTGTTTATTCACCCGAGTGTGAGTGGGCTGAGTCCTAAAAGAGATTCAGTGGAGAGTGGTGGGATAGGAGTTGGTTTTATACATTTGGGGTAGGCAGTGGAAAGTTACAGAAGTTACAGTTCAGAGCAGTTTTTGCAAGCTGGGAAAGGGTCATAGGGTTAGGAGTCATGAGGTTAGCCTATCAGTTGAAAAAGGTCAGTTTCAAAGTCCAGTTGCCTTATCAACTGAGGCAAGAATAAGGAACAATAGAAGAATGTCTCAAAGTTAATTAGCTGCCTCAGGTGTTGATCATTCTTCTCCTTTTAGTGGTTTTCCAGTTACTTTAGACTTTCTAGTTCCAGGAACTCATCTAGAGTTGCACATGCAGGTCACAGAGGTTACCATGCAGTCCACGGCACAGTCAGTCAGCCTAAAAGACCTAATAAATATATTTTCCAAGTTCAGGATTCATAGTACTGGTCCTTCCAACAGAATATGAAAATTAAAAGATGGTGGTTTCTAAACTGGCTGTATATAAAAATCACCAGGGAATATTTTTAAAACTCAAAATTCCTGGGCCCTCCCCTTAGAAAATTTTTATTCTGTGGGTCTGTGGAAGAACCAGAATTTGTAAATTTCAAACATTCCCCAGTTGATTCAACTGCACAGCCATGTTTAAGAACTATTGAGTTGTATCACCTGTAAAGATTCCTTTCTGCTATATGTTGTTATCTAGGACTTGAGCAATCTTCCAGAATGATTGAGTTACAGCCACAAGTTTTGTGTAGTTAGAATAAGAATTTTATCAACCTTACATGCAATTATAAAAAGACTTTAGCACAGGAATCTCCGATTAATTGGATAGAGCACAAAGATCAAGCAGATATATTTTTTTCCTAGCCTAAAAATCTACCCTCAGGGAACAGGTGCCTAAGCATTCTTCTGAGTATGACACAAGGTCTCCAAAAAGAATGCTGATAAGTACAAAGCAGAATAGTCCAAACCTGAAAACAGGGATTAAGGCAAAAACTTGGCTCAATGCACTGGTCCAATTTGATGTATAGGATAAAGATAAATCTGAGAACATTTATTCCACCTTCCACAGATATTTACTGAGCATCTACTAGGGCCTGGGGACATACAAGTGGACCTAATATGGTTTCTGCCCTCAAGAAACTTACACTAAAGTGTGAAAGAGATATACACTAAACATCACAATACATTACAATACAAAAGAGTAGGGTTGCTACTCTTGAAAGAATGTCTAACTCAATAATGAGATGATGAAAGTTAGCTCCAAACTAAAACCTGAAAGATGGGTAAAAGCTGACAAACGTTTAAGTTGGATTTTTGTTTGCTTGTTTTTTTTCAAGGTGGTGGATTAGAGGCTTTCAGTGTGCCTCAGTCACTTGGAAATAGCAAGATAGTGCATAAAGATCAGTTCTGTTTGCTTTAATTCAAGATGGAAAATTGGAATCCATCAGAACTGTGAAGGACACCCCAGATCCCAGGGAGGAGAATGTAAGCAAACGGCCCTCATGATGGTGGCTAGCTGATAAGAGTGAAACCCCAGTACATAAAGAAAAAGGAGAGCCTCCCTTTGTAACTCACCTTTTCAGTGGGGATCCTAGAGACCCAAGCAAAGATAAAACACTTGGTTTCTCCAAGCCAGGGAGCTAACTTGGGAAGAGGCTTGGAGACACTGAGAGGGAAAGACACTGGAATAATTTGCAGGCATTTTCTCAGACCTAGGACAATAACAGGATGCCATCTTTAATCCAAGCACATACAAAATCAGTCATTCCTTGGTGACCTAGTAGTATGGCCATGCAGGCATGTTAGTCTAGGGCCAGAGAGTGGAGCATTTGCTCTGGAGTGGAGTAAGGGGCTCCACAGCCAGAGTGGTGGTAAGTGCTACAGTAGTAGACGACGGAATAGTACTCTCCCTTTTCACAGACTTGAGATGGGAGGAGAGCTGCTACAGCTGTGATTTCTCCTGGGTGACAATGCTTGCAGTCAGGGACAGCTTGGTGACCTGGAATGAGTCTACAGATGTTCTCCTGAGATCATGGTACAGTAGTACACTCTCTGCTCCACCCCCAGGCAGAACTCTATACATTCATCTCCAGGCATTCAGAGCACCTGCTCACATAGACTAGCAGCCTGAGTTGCTCCATCCTTCCTGTGCAGAGATCTGATTGTATGAGGGCCCTCTTTGCTCTAGCCAAGGCAAATTTTCAGGCATTTGAAGCTTTTGTTCACCTAAATCAGCAGCCAGAGCCAGCCCATTTTTCCTGTACAGAGACTGTGGTGAAACAAGGTCCTGGCTGCCCCACACCCAGGCATATCTCTAGAGAGTTGAAACCTTCACATGTGGATTAGCAGCCTAAGCCAATCTACTCTCCTGTGCACATTGTGGTGAAGCAAATTTCTCCCTATTTCATGCTCACGCAGATCTCCAGACATCTGGAGCACCCTGTCTTGGATAAGAAATCTAGGCCACACTCCCTCCCTGTGCAGAGAACTTGGAGCCAAAGAAGTTTCCCAGCTCCTTGCCTTGGCACACCCATGAATGGTTGGTGGACACTCACTTGATTCTTCCTCAATGCTGGTGCTTGAGGAAGAGGATCAATAGGTTTGCCATCAGGGGACATGTAGATAAAACTGCTTGGTTCATCCTGGCCCATCTTGTCCCCCAACTTTATCAGGGCTGAGAAGGGAGGTAAGACCACTGTGTACTTTACAGGTCAGCCTATTGCCCGAGGCAACAGAAGTTTCTCCCAGTAAACAAGAATCACGTACATACCCAGCTGTCTGGGCCACAGCCAGCTCTTTCCCATAACTTCCATCTGCTGGCTTGTAGGTTGAATTGCACAGCATAATATAAAACCTGCGAACAGAGGTGCATAGGACTGTAAAAACAAAGTCCAGAGACCCTACTCAACATTCTCTATAGTCACAATTTCTAGGGAGGCAGAAGGGAAAGGAAATGAAAAACATATATAGAAAAGAAAGAAAATGTATCCTACCCACATTAAATAATTACAAAAATTAGAAGTGCCATCTTCTCCAGATGAAAAAAAAAACAGCACAAAAATTATAGTACCATGAAAAATCTAAATGTAGTGACACTACCAATGGTTCACATTAGTTTTCCAACAACAATCCTTAACCAAAGTGCAGCTGAAAAATGATAGATAAAGAATTCAAAGAATGGACTGCAAGGAAGCTCAACAAGGTCCAAGACAAGGTTGAAAATTGACACAAGGAGACTTCTAAAGCAATCCAAGAAGTGAAGAAAGAAACATCATAGAAAGATTTAAAATTTATGGAATCGAAAAATTCAAGGAATATCAAAATATAATTGAAAATGTTATCAATAGACAAGGTCGAGCCAAAAAAGATTTTATAGCTTGAAGATTAGCCTAACAAACCAATCCATTCAGACAAAAATAAAGATTAAAAAATTTTTTAAATGAGCAAAGTCTCAAGAAACATGGGATTATGTAAAGCACAATCAAATATATAAATTATTAGCATTTCTGAGAGAGAAGAAAAAGTCTGGAAAACATATTTAAGGGGGTCATTCAAGATATTTTGTCTTAATTTTGGTAGAGAAGTATACATCAAGATACAAGAAATCCAGAGAAAACGTGTGAGATATTGTACAAAACAAACATCACCAGCATATAGTCAGCAAACTGTCCAAGGTCAAAGCTAAAGAAAAAAATCTTAAAGTCAGCTAGAGAAAAAGGTCAGATTACATTCCAAGGAAACCCCATCAGACTAATAGCAGACTTCTCAGGAGAAGCTTTACGAGCCAGGAGAAATTGGGATGTTAATTTCAGCATTCTTAAAGAAAAGAAATTTCAATCAATAATTTATATTTGGGCTACTCTGCCTATGGAGTAGCCATTCTTTTATTCTTTTACTTCCTTAATAAACTTGCTTTCACTTAAAAAAACAAAAGAAAGAATTTATACCCCACCAAACTGAAATTCATAAACAAAGGAGAAACAATTTTTTTTCCAGACAAGCAAGCACTAAGGGAATTTGTTACCACTAGACTAGCTATGCAAAGCATCCTTAAATGAGTTCCGAATATGGGAAAGAAAGAATGATACCTGCTACCACAAAAACACACCTAAATACATAGCCCACAGCCATTATAAAGCAACTACACAATAGAAACTGCATAGCAACCAGCTAGCAACTTTACAATAGGGTCAAAACCTCACATGTCAATATTAACTCTGAATGTAATCAGCCTATATGCCTCAGTTAAAAGGCACAGAGCAGCAAGTTGGAAACAAAAACAAGACCCAACCATCTAATGTCTTCAAGAGATCCATCTTACACATTAAAAACACTGACAGTTTTAGAGTAAAGAACTGGAGAAAAATGTATCATTCAAACAAAAAATAAAATGTGAGCAGAGGTTGCTATTATTAGATAAAACAAACTTTAAACCAACAACAGTAGTAAAGGACAAAGAAAGGCACTGAATAATGAGAAAGAATTCAATTCAAAAAGAAGACCTAACTATCCTAAATATATATGCACTCAACATTGGAGCACTCATATTCTTTAAAAAGGTGCTTCTAGACCTATGAAAAGAGTTAGACAGTGACATCGTTAACAGTAGGAAACTTCAACATCCTACTGATAGTGTTAGATAAATTATTGGAGACAAATGTCACCAAAAATTCTGGACCTAAATTCCACGTTTAACCAATTGGATCTAATAGACATCTACAGAATACTTCACTCACCAACCACAGAATATACATTCTTCTCAACTGTGCATGAAACATATTCTAAGATTGACCATATGCTCGGCCACAAAACAAATCTTTATAAATTCATAAAGAATTAAAATTATACCTACCATAGCCTCAGACCACAGCGAAATAAAAATAGAAATGAATAACAAGAAGATTTCTCAAAGCCACAAATTACATGAATATTAAATAACTTGCTCCTGAATAACATTTAGAGAAAAAAAATAAAGACAGAAATAAAAAAGAAAATTTTTTTGAACTAAATCAAACAGAGACAAAATGTACCACAACCTCTGGGATGCAACAAAAGTAGTGTTAAGAGGAAAGTCTATAGCAATAAATGCCTACTTCAAAAAGTTAGATCTCAACAATCTAACATCACACCTACAGAAACTAGACAAACAAGAAAAAACTAACCCCAAATGTAGCAGTAGAAAATAAATAACTAAAATCAGAGTAGAACTGAACCAAATTAAGACCCCTTAAAAAAATCCATACAGAGTCAACAAAATCAAAGATTTGCGTTTTGAAAAGATAAGAGTGATAGATCATTAATCAGACTACTCAAAAAGAAAGAAAGATCTGCATAAGCACAATCAGTAACAACAAAGGTGACATTAGAACTGATCCCACAGAAATATAAATCATCTTTAGTGAGTATAATTAACACCTCTATGTACACAATCTAGAAAATTGAGAGAAAATAGATAAATTATTGGAAAGACAGGATCTCCCAAGATTGAATCAGGAAAAAATTGAAATATTGAATGGATAAATATTAAGTTCTAAAAGTAATAAAAACGTACCAACCAGAAAAAGTGCTGGGCCAGACTGGTTCACAGACAATTTCTACCAGATACACAAAGAAGAACTGCTATCGATTTTACTGAACCAAAAAATCAAGGAGAGGAGACTCTTCCCTAACTCACTCTATGAAGAAGCCAGCATCACCTTGATACCAAAACTTAAAAGAGACACAGCAAGTAAAGAAAACTGTAGACCAAAATTCCTGATCAACGTAGATGCAGACGTCCTCAACAAAATACTAGCAAATTGAATCCAATAGCACATCAAAAACTTACTTCACTGTGATTGATCAGGCTTCATTCCTGGGACGTGTAGTTGGTTCAACATACACAAAATAATAAATTATATTTCACCATATAAACAGAAATAAAACCAAAAACCATATGATTATCTCAATAGGCATGGAAAAAACTTTAAATAAAATCTAAAATGCCTTCATGATAAAAATGCTCAACGAAGTAGGCATTGAAGGAATATACATCAAAATCATAAGAGCCATCCAGGACAAATCCACAGCCAACAACATACTGAACAGGCAGAAGCTGAAAGCATTTCCCTTGAGAATTATAACTAGAAAAGGATGCCTACTCTGGCTATTCGTATTCAACATTGTATTGGAAAGTCCTAGCTAGAGCAGTAGGGCAAGGTAAAGAAACAAAACACATTCAAATAGGAAAAGGAGAAGTTAAACTATCTATCTCTCTTCACTAATCATGTGATTGTATACCACAAAAACCCTGAATACTCTACCAAAAGTATCCTGAAACTGAAGAGAATTTTGGTAAAGTTTCAGAATACAAAATCAATGTGCAAAAATCGGTAACATTTCTATACGCCAATAATGTTCAAGCTGAGAGCCAAGTCAAGAATGCAATTGCATTTACAAGAATGACAAACAAAAATAAACACCTAGGAATAGATTTAACCAAGATAGTGAAAAGATCTCTACCAGGAGAACTATAAAACATTGCTGAAAAAAATTATAGATGACATAGATGGAAATTAAAAAAAACTCATGATCATGGATTGGAAGAATTAATGTTTTTTAAATGGTCATATTGCTCAAAGCAATCTACAGATTCAATGCCATTCCTATCAAACTACCAACATTAGTTTTCACAGAATTAGAGAAAAAAAACATTATAAAATTTATATGAAACCAAAAAGAGCCCAAATAGCCAAAGCAATTCTAAGCAAAAAGACCAAAGCTAGAAGAATCACATTATTGCACTTCAAACTATACTATAAGGCTATAGTAACCAAAAAGGCATGGTACTGGTACACAAACAGGTATGTAGAAAAATGAAACAGAATAGAGAAAGCAGAAATACAGCCTCACAACTCCAGCCATCTGATCTTCAGCTAAGTTGGCAAAAACAAGCAATGGTGAAAAGATTCCCTATTCAATGTTTCCGGGATAGCTGGCTAGCATTATAGAGAAGAATGAAACCTACCTACTTTTCACCACATATAAAAATTACCTTCTTTTCATTGTATATAAAAATTAGCCCAAAATTTATTAAATATTTAAATGAAAGACCTCAAACTATAACAATCTAGAAGAAAACCAAAGAAACACCATTCTAGATGTTAGCCTTGGGAAATAATTTACTACTAAGTACTCAAAAGCAATTGCAACCAAAACAAAACTTGACAAGTGAAGCCTAATTAAATTAGAGAGCATCTGCATAACCAAAGAAACTATCAACAGAGTAAAAAGCCCATAAAATGAGAGAATATACTAAAAATTATGCATCTCACAAAGTCTTACATCAAAAATCAACGAGGAACTTAAATAATACAACAAGCAGAAACAACTCCTGCAAAAAGAGGGCAAAAGACATGAACAGATACTTCTCAAAAGAAGACATACATAGAGCCAACAAACATACAAGAAAATGCTCCACATCACTAATCATCTGAGAAATGCAAATGAAAACCACAAAGAGATACTATCTCACACCAGTCAGAATGGCTATAATTAGAAAGTCAAAGAACAACATATGCTAGCAAGGTTGTGGAAAAAAGAGAATGCTTATATGCTGTTGCTGTGAATGCAAACTAGTTCAGCCACTGTGGGAAGCAGTTTGGTGATTTCTCAAATAACTTAAAACGGAACTACCATTAGATCCAGCAATTCCATTACTGGGAATACCCAAAGGAAAATTGATGATTATACCAAAAAAATATATGCACTTGGATGCACATTTCCTCACTATTCACAATAGCAAATCATGGAATCAACTTAGGGTCCCATCAATGGTGGACCGCTAAAGAAAATATGGCACATATATACCAAGGAATACTATACAGCCATAAAAAGAATGAAGTTATGTCCTCTGCAGCAACATAAATGTATCTGGAGGTCATTATCCTAAGTGAATTAGCACAGGAACCAAAAACCAAATATGCATTATTTTATTTATAAGTGGGAGCTAATCATTGGGTACTCATGTACATAAAGATTGCAAGCATAGACACTGGGGACTACTTGAGGTGGGAGAAAGAAAGGAGAGTAAGGATTGAAAAACTATTGGATACTATTCTCACTACCTGGGTGACAGTATTAACAGCAACCCAAACTTCCGCATTATGCAGTATGTCTATGTAACAAATCTGCATATGTATCCCTGAATCTAAAATAGAATTTAAAATTATTTTAAAATTTTTTAAAAAAGGTTTTTTTTCAATTAAATAAAAAGAATAGAAAAAGGTTGAAGACTATTGCAGAAAGAAGGAAGAATAAATATGTTTGTCCAGATACAGCTTCAGCATTTAAGGAATGAACGTCTAGAAAAGGCAGAGTAATGGAGTTGGAAATCTGAAATGGTAGCATTGTTCCAGGCATTATGGATACAATGGAAACAGAGGCATACTAAGTCCTAGCAATCTGAAAGCTGAACACTCGAATAATGGACTGGACAATAAAAATATGAAAAGAAAAGAGGACAATAGGTCAAGAGATGGTAATTTTGGCTAAGTCTGGCAATAGGTATGGAGAAAATGAGAAACTGGTTAATGACCACTTGCAGAGAAGTAGCATAAAGAATTGGGAGAGCATAGCATCTGTGTAGCGATCAATCTACACTAGGTCTGTCTGGATGAGTAGCTAAATTCTAAGCCCCACATTAAGGGTATTGAACTCTTTGTATTCTATCTGCTTCAGTCCAGACATTCCAGTTCAGTGGATCCAGATAAAATGTATTGGAAAAAAGTGATACAGAGAAATTGAGTCTGGGGTTGATCCCATTTATCCTTGAAAAATAAATAAATCCTATACATTTGGCAAATTGCATAATTAAAGTCAACTATTGATATAAACATAAGATATCCAAATCCACTCTCCAAACTCAAATGACCATTGAACTAATCTTAAAATAATTGTGAAACTGACAACAAAACAAAGAACTTAAAATCATGACTAAACCTACATTTTTCACTTTATTTTAAAATGAAGGGAACTTCTTTGTTATTCTTTTGAAAATCAGATGTCTGATAGCAATATGCCTTTTGAATTATTGCATTAAGATCTTATAAATCTGTTCTCAACCTTGCATGTGAATGATTCATAGATGTAAAATAGAAGGACTGGCTTAACAGCAAATGGAAGAAAATGTCCATAATCCAAGTAGACAGAGACAACAAGAATTAAATCATAGTAACATACAGAAGAGACAAGATCTAAATGGGTTAAGAGAGGTTAATCAAAGTGTGTTCTCACTCCAGAAAAGAAAAGGAACTGTAGAATAATTGAGAGCCTCAGGAGAAATACAAAAGCTATGGGAAAAAAAAAGAAAGAAAAGAAAAAGAAGAAACAATACACACACACACATCCCAGAAAGAGCATGTTGGAAAAAATAAAGAAACCTAGATGCAATAGTTTTAAGAAAAGGCCTTTGTAACAAAGGCAAAGTCATGTAACATAAGATTGTACTTTACTTTGGGCATTTTAATTTTCTTCTCAATCACTCCAAGAGCTTTCTTGTCTCCCTTCCTCAAGTCTCTCTTTATCTGTTTCCAATACTCAAGCTACATTGGAATAACCTTGATCTTGTGAGTTGATTTCTAAATGTGTTTTCAAAGTAGGTTCATCTTCACCACTTAAAGAGTGGTTTATCTGCTTTTTGCCAGACAAGCTGTTTGATCAAGTCATTTAATATCACATATTTGGGATACAGGCAATATGAGTTGTTGAGATCAAGCAGAGCTTTGCACTTGAAATGAGTATGTAGTTGTTGACTGACCTCTAAAAAAAAAAAATGCAATGTCCTATTTTTGGGGGGATTTCAATGGAAAGGTGGTTTTTACACCTATTTTTAGTTGTACTTTCAAGCCTGTTTCAGCAGATTCCATGCAATCAACAAAAACAAATGTGCACCTTGAAAAATAACATGTAAAAATCGCACGTACAGTTAAACCACAGTGATTACAATGAGATCCAAGCTAAGCAATTTATTTTCTTAAAAGCAGCAAGTTAATTTTAGATGTTTTTTTTTTATAACTAAGATGGAAGCTGCAGAAACATTATATTCACATACGATATATTTTAAAGTTGATATTATACCTTAGATTTCTTTGTTCAGTGGCTCTGGCAAAACTTACCTAAACTTAAAAAAAAAAAGTACCATGCCATAAAGTTGGATATAAATGGCAAAATCAACCTCATCCATGATATGTAATGTTGGAGAACCATATCTAATTTGTACTAGAAAAAGAAGCAGCCAGAGAGAAGTCCCAGTATAATTAATGTATGTGTGGCTGCCTAATCTGCCTTCTAAATAAGATATCAAAATTGTTGATATTATTTGTATACCACTAAATGAAATCAGAATTTAAAAAACAGCAATACTCAAAGAGTCCCTTAAACAAGTTATTCAACAGAGATATGAAAAGAAATACAAATACAAAAACCAAATTTCAAAGTAGAAATTTTGATTCCAGTCTGCTTTGTCTTTTTCCCAGTTAGACCCCAACTAAGCTCTCTCTTTCTCTGCTAATCTCCTTAGCCCTATTGTCTGGAATGGAAACCTCCAGTTTCTGGGTAGGGAGGATCTCAGGGCTTTCTATTCACTGTCATCTCTTGCTTTCTTTCTATCTAAGGAAGTCAATACTGACATTAGGAAATTTGATCCTGGTAGTTTAACTACCTAGAAAGGCACCATTAGTTCCCCGCCTTTTTAAAGAACCAGGTTTAGCAAATCATTAGCAGGAGCAAAATTAAGTGAAAAATTTAGTATCTAAAATGCTGGACCAAATAATTAAAACTTCTATTTCTACAGAATCTAAATTTTGAAAGATTCTGTCAGAATATCTTAGAAAGAATATGATATAAAAATAGAGTAGAAGAATTGCTACATTTAAGCCTCCTTCAAAATACAGAGCCTTCTTTTTTATAAGTTTTCCCTTTGGTATTCATGGAATGAAAAGTAATTAAACCCCTCTGAGACAGTCAGTGTACAGATTCAATAATTATCATCTTTATTTCTCTTTTCAAGACATGCATAAAGATTTTTAGTATTAAGACTAATATAACCAGCTCCCATCAAAATAATAACGTGTTGTTAGACTAACATTAAAACAAAGGTATTTTATTTTCCAAATTCTTTCAATATGTGTGATCCCCTGAATTCTTAATTTCCACAAGGATGAAAGCCTAGTGCTAGAAGGGATTTGAGATCCTGAAGTCTAAACCCCTTATTTCATATATGAAGAACCTGGTGAAATCATACTAGTTAGCAGCAGAAGTGAAAATAGCAATCAAAACAGCAGATTTTTTTTTTTTTTTTTTTTTTTGAGGCAGTCACGCTCTGTCACCCAGGCTAGAGTGCAATGGCACAATCTCAGCTCACTGCAACCTCTGCCTCCCAGGTTCAAGCAATTCTCCTGCCTCCACCTCCAGTGTAGCTGTGACTACGGGCACCCTCCACCATGCCCAGCTAATTTTTGTATTTTTAGTAGAGATGGGGTTTCACCATATTGGCCAGGCTAGTCTTGACCTCCTGACCTTGTGATCTGCCCAC